>JALIRH010000048.1:600000-892065 GCA_023055505.1 Callipepla californica brunnescens | reverse complement strand
AAGGAAGCAGAAACACTCTCTTTAACAGGAGTGTAATGTGGCAAACAGTCAAATGCTGCAGGTAGGATTATCTTGGTTATCTGTAGTATACCCTATTGGAAATATTTTAGACATGAGAAAGGTGTGCAAAAGCTATCTAATATATAGCGTGATAGTGAGTACTGGTGACAGTTTGAAGGATTCTATGAACATTAAGAAAAACTACACACAAAAAAAAACCCCAACATGTAACCACAATGTTTTAAGCTGCCATATTCTCAGTTCTTGTACAGAGATACAGATCTCTTCTAATAATTACGCTTAGTGCTGGTAGACACTGCCAGCAATCTGCAGGCCAGGGATACAGGAATGCCTCTGCCTCAAAGCCAAGCAAGGTGGATTTGATCAGTTTCGACACATATTTTTAAAGGTCTTTTGAGACAAAGTAATAGAGAAGCTGTGTGGGCATAATTCCTGTGAACAGCCAAACCCTGGAAGAAATCTTGACTAAGTTTCCAATAGTTTTAGACTCTCACTCGGGGGCAGAAAGTCCCTACCATGCTCACATGCGCTGGGAAGAGTGAGATATTATCCTTTTAATTAACTCAGCCTAAAGTGATGCAGTCTTAAATGGAGCACTCTGATCCTAGATTCCTCAAATCATGAAGCATCAGACCTAAATAAATACAGGAAACCCACCTGGTTTTCACACTCCAGAATACTTGCATTAAAAAAAAAAAAGGGATGAAAGTATTCAGTCTTCCTGGATGCATACCCCTATGGGTGCACCTTAAACAAGGATCACGAATAAAATCAGTGCCGAGAGATTACAAGAAGCAAAAATGGGCAGTGAGCATTCTGAGTACAAGTATTTCTGGAGAAAGCCCCTGTACTCATGGAAAATACAGAATAAGGTCCCTGAATTCATTAAGCGTTGCCTACTGCTGAGCTAAGGTTGTGACTAGAAGCAAAGGATGGGCTTAGCTATGCTGTACTTCTCTCAGAAAATTTAGTGAGCTCCTACCTGCCACGGTGCTGTTGCTGTTCTTTCTTTTAGTGCTTTCTTGACACATGTAGGAGAGGATAAAAGCCTAATGGGTGCGAGTGTCAGCACAATATAAATTACTGCAAGGAAAAACTTGATGCATGGCTTGGGATCTGAAAGAGGAATGTCCACCATTGTTTGTGATTATGGATCACATCACAATCTAATAGCAATTTTTACTTAATCAATAATTTCCATGCTGAACAGACAGCCCTGTTACAGAGAATCGACAAGCAGCTACTGATAGCGACAAGGCTTGTTATTAATCTTTACTCTGCCAACATATCAACCAAACTACTGTAAAAAAACACCACCAAGACGGATTTAGAAGTAGGTCTTTCTTTTTCTTCCTTTCCTTCCTTTTCTTTTTTTCTTCTTTTCTCTCTTTCTTTCTCTCCTTCTCTCTTCCTTCCCCTTTCTTTTTCTCTTTAGCTACACAGCTCCTTTCCACTTCCCCCTTTCCAGGTATGTAACATTTCATACACTTTATATTCTAAGTTTATTTGAAAAACCTATGGCTCGAATTACACAGAAAGGCAATTCATATTAAGCAATTTCACAAATCAGTGGGACCTAGCCCAGTGCTCAGTGTTAGCCATTATAGGCTAATAAATCATACTTTCTCTTTGAGATGTCAATCGCCAAGTGCTTTGTAAAAATGTTGGCATCTGTAATTCAGCGAAGCCTTTTCATCTTGAAATAAGATGCTCCAGACTGATAACAAGAATAATCCTCTCTTGATCAAAAAAAAAATCTGCATTTTACCAATTAAAGCTGCTGCCAGAAGCCAAATGGAGCAGCGCTGAGACTCCACTGTAGTTTATCTCTGCTAAACACAAGGAGGGATACAGTTAGAGCTTTGTTTCATTTTCAGCTTGACTACTTTATCTCAGAGAGAACTGTGGCATCTCAGCCCTGCGATACACATAAGAACAGTATGTGCAGACCTCATACCCACAGCGCACACCACCAGAGGACCCACTCCTGACAAAACCACCACCCATTCATTTCACAGATTGGGTACCCAACACCTTGAAAATAGTCACCCTCACACAGCAGTGTGACCACTGAAAAAACACTGAATTTATTTAACCCTTTTAAAAGGCTGTTTTATGGTTGTCTTATTTTCACTTCTATTACGAGTTTACATGAACAAAAGAGGATGCAAAGATCAGTCCACACCGTAAAACCCTCAGAATTAAATGCAGAAGTGACACTCAAGCCCATACGCAGTTCACCCAACCCTGCCTTCATGTGAACATGCACTTCTATCTCTGAGAAAGCACTCCCATGGAAAGTCGCTGGGCTGAGCTCACAGATTTTGATTCCTTCAGGCATCAGATTTCTATGGACAAACCTTTTGTGTACAATACAGGTGTCTAAGAGGGAGAGCATGGCACTCATGACAAGGATAGGAAGACGGCTTGCCATATGGATAAAATCCTAATCTTTTTGAGAAGAGAAAAGCAATGTAGTAACGTACCACGAAGAACAGAGACCTCAGAAAGCTCAAGCCTGGCATTCCACTTGTTTACCATTGTAAGGCTACATAACAGCAAACTACTCAGTCAGCAGCAGCAGGAAAAGAAAAAACCCACACAGAAATGGCAACTCCGCCCAGGGGAATATGCTTTTCCTGGCTCTTGGGACAGGATGAATGCTATCTGGAGTCAATGCACAAGCCCAACCTTCCCTACAGCTCTGAGGCAGCTGAAGCAGCAGGCAGGAATTTCTACTTCCTCTCTTCTATTGAATATGCCAACAAGAGCTGAAAAGCCAACTCACTTCGCAGCTTTACTTGTGTCTGTACCTTCACTCAGGCAGCACGGTCTCCCCTGGAAACTGGCTGCTGGCTTCTGACCCTACACTTCCCAAATAACTGTGAATTGACCGTGAAGCATCGCTAACCTGGAGAAGCTCACTAGTTTCACTGTCAGGGAAAATAAAGACTAAATAAATACACAGGTCCACAAACTATCTGAATAGCTTATTGTGACTAAAATCACATAGGGACGCCAAGACCTCCTCACTTTCATGCACGGCCCTTCTCATTCAAGTACCCACTTGTTCTGATTTCAATCTAAACTGCTAGGGCAACTTCTCCAGGCACAGGAGGAGCACTGATCAGTCTACTCACACAGCAAAAAGGAAGTGCTATTTAAATGGCATGCCAGAGTGGCAATCCCTTTCAGGGACACCAATTCAGAGACAATGACTTTGGCAACTCACATGAACAGTAGCCATAGCAGCAGCAGAGTAACAAGTTTTACTAATGCTGTGAAAGAAACGCTAATTACAGAGGAATTAAAATAAAAAATGATTATATTTCTCTTTCTAAATCCCCTCTTAATACTTCACAGATTAGGGTGGATTTATTTTTTTGTAAAATCCCCACTTTTTTTTTTTTTTTCATCTCCTCTGTGATTCATCGAAAGCCAGACTCTAGGAAGTGGAACTGCTGATGCAGGAGTGCTTAAGAGGACCTGAGCCAAAGCACAGCTGGCCTTCAGGTCAAGCCCAGAGTGAATAAGATCTCTTCAGAAGGCAGCAGCGCTGGCTTTTAACACTGCTGGAAGGCAGAGGGCATTCTGGTGGCTGGCGTGGAGCAGGGATGTGCCGGCCCCAGGGGCTGCTGATGCTCCATGGAGCACAGAGAGAACAGCATGAGGTCGGTCTGTGGTTACTTAACCTTAAAACCCCTTTGATAGAGGGTTAAAGACATGCTTCAAGAGAACAAGTATGTGTTAGTTACCCATGTGGAAACCGAGGCAGAATGCGCATGCACTTAGGGGCAGGGATCGGCTTGCTAGCTTTTGAATGGCAGGTAATGAATTTCTGGCCCAAAACGATTCTACCATTGCAGTGTATTTTAAAGCTACAGGTTCAGTTGCCTATATCCCAGCACAACAAAGTGACATCTTAGCAACTTGGCCTTAAACAAGCAGCAAGGAAATACTGAAATCTAAATATTCACTCCAAACTTCAGGACAAATTTTTCTCACAGTTATTTGCTTCTCTTCTACATACCCTTCTCCTTCCTCCTTCACAGCTACAAAGATGAAATACACTGAGGGGATACGTAAGCTGAAGAAAAACTTTGCACAGCACCTGCTTGTCTCTAAAGCAGCTGCCTTTCTTTTCCACGTTGTCCCAGCCTTCAGTACAAGCCCCAGGCTTGTGTTATACGAAAAATGATTCCTTTTTTGCACAGCACTGTTTCTCCAAATATGCAGTAGGGTCCAGACCCCAAGAAATAAAAAATAAAAAGATGAAATAGAATAAAATCATCACCAATGAAACTTTACTGCTGCATGTAGAACATTCCCTTTTTTTCAGGAATAAAAAAATTTACTAGAATGTATTTCATGTTCCTAACTATTCCTTACTCTTTTCAGTTTAAACAAAACAATTCTGAACCTTTCAGGGCAGTTGCTGCCATCACCAGGCACAACGAGACTCTGAAGGGGCTGAAGCATCTCTGCTACTGCACTAGCACCGAAACCATAGTGGAAACAGAATGAAATCAGCATCTGCAGAATAAAATAAATAACAAATCCCTGTATATCTTCACAGATACAGGCCAAATGGGGTGCTTAACTACATCCCTTTGGGATCACAAAGCGCCTTGTTCCATAGGGCTGGCACCTCACCTGCAACACTGAGAGTTGGAAGCCCATCTTCAGCTCAGGGAACTGGAAGAAAGCATGATTCCCCTATTCATTTATAGCTCTGCCACTGCAAACCAGGTGAACTGCTTTTATGGAAAGGAGTAGCTTGTTCCCATATTGCAGTTGGATCCCTTTTAACGCAGAAATGTGAGGCTCTCACAGTCCTTTCCTGATAGCTCTCCTATGGGAGAGAAGCTGAGGAAGAAGCTGTAGATCAGTAAGGAAGAACAGAAGGGGCATTTTCAAAAGTCTATTCCCATTTCTGGCTGTCCAAAATGAACTGCTCCAATGGCTTCTGGTCCTTACCTCCTGATCAGATTTTTTCTTCAGTTTTGCAGTGCACTGCATTGATCAAGGCACCCCAAATCACTGCTGATGCTGCAGAACCTGAATGGAGGTGGCATGGCCTAGATTTTACAGAGGTCTTCATTGATTGCAGCTGAACTTGACTCTTTCTAAAGGAAAGGAGGGCAAAAGTCTTCAGAAACTGAGCTCGGGGGTCTGGAGGAGCATTACAGTGACTGCTCCAGGGGCTGCCAGGGGAGTGCTTTAGTCATCGGGGCTTGAAAAAAGGCAGAAAGACTTCAGCAAAAGAAATTGTGATCGTAAGCCATCACTGTCAGTTTAGGGCTTTTTGATCTCATCTAATCAAATGTAACAACAATGAGAGAATTCTATTGCTGAACAATTAAGGAGAAAACGTTAACAACAAAAAACAGCTCTACAGTTCTTCAAGCGTGTTTTTGAATAAAAAAAAAATAATTATCAACTCTACACAGCGAGGGGGATGAGAAATAGGCAGCACTGCGTTCTTCTGATTGCCATTGTATTAATATTTAACAATAACTTCAGTCATTTCCTTGAAGGATAATTTTCTTACACAAACTTTTATCTTTAGTGTCTAACCCTTCCGCAATATTTTATTCTTAAACTGATTTCTGGGGGACAAAAAAAAAAAAAGACAAACTGCAACAAAAAGCAGATTTATAAAAATATACAGTATCTTATTAGCTTCTGGGTGCTCAAGTGCATTTATCACATATTTAAAACAAACTTGAGCTCAGCTAAGCCCAATTATAATATCTTGCTGGGCAGAGAAATTAATTAAACAGCTGAATGATAAAGACCCCAGCAGCAAACTGAGGCTTTAAAATAAATAAGATCCTTTTTTTTTTCTTTAAATAAGAAGGGAAAGAAAGGGATCTTCAATGCACATGCTCAAACAGGAATGTGAGCAATCTTTTCAGGAGCACAAGGAACTGTAAATAAGACTACCTGGCAGGAGCCCACAGCAGCAGCTCTAATGCTGCTCTCCGACTTTGTGATTTGCTAATGTGAAACACACGCACCCCTTTTGCACCAAGTTCAAATAACCCTGGGATCCCAGCTGTGAAGCTCAGCGACTGAACCAGAACAAGGGCAGAAGTTGTCAAGATTTAAGAGCTTTCAGCAAAACCCTTCAATTGCAGCCAGTACCCTATTCCATAGAAGGATATCAATTATAGATAGTGACTTGCTTTAGCAGGGCAGTCAGTACTGTCAGACACTAGATAGACAACCATGAAGAATCATGAATCTTTCTATTAACTGCAAGAGAGGTGGAAAAAAAAAAAAAAAAAAAGGATGGATGGGTGCTATAAATAAGGCAGAGAATGTGAACGGTTTAACACCTTGCCTTTCGGTGTATGTATCATGAAAATTTAATCATGCTGAATTCTAAGTGGCACACATCACTTGAAAATAAGAGGTCCCACATCAAAATTATTACAGCATCAAAGCCTTCTGGGTGGGTCAATAACGATTCTCTTATGTAGCTTTTTAGTTATTTATTCATAGCAGCTCAGGTTTTGTTCCTAAATTCAGTCAGAAAACATTGTCTTGTGGGACCTAAATGTACTTCTGCTCGCACCCACATTTTACACTAATAACAGTAGGACTTCACTACAGAAAGTAAAGCAGAAAACACCTTTGTACACTGACCATTGTGCCCACAACCACGATTTCTGATATCAAGCTCTACTACATATTCAGTCTCAGATATATCTGTACTTAGTGTTTTGTATACACTGTATTACACACTGTAGGAATACAAGAAAGAGCATTCGGAGCAGAAGCTGCAGAGCAAGATAAATGGCAGGAGAAAGCAAGGCTGAGAACCAAGGACACCTCTAGAAGAAGAGAACAGCAAAGTCAAGCAAGCCGCGTGATGGCCACTCAATGATGACCCTGACTGGAGGAAGACAGTGTGGCTTGGAATGACTCACGACTCTGACTGGATAAGCACCTACATGCATGGTTAAGGAGTGTGTGTGGAATGCTTCGTTGGCAGGTAAAGGTGGGTGGGAAAGTTAAAAGAGAAAACTTGTGGCTGTACATAAGGGATTCTAGAACCTGTAATAAACGATCTGGATCATTCACACCTGAGTCCGTGCCTCAGATGCTGCAACACAGCACTAGGTAATGCAGACACTGCTAGGATCTGATTTACCCGCTCTTGATTTCAGATTAAATCATAACCCACCATTTCCGAAAAGGTAAAAATGCTATTCTCACGTGACATAAAGACTGGAACACGCGTGAGCAAACCCATCTTCACCTCTTTCCAAATGGAAGTGTATGTGCTTGCATATGATGGGAGCTGTATGCACACACTGTGGAAAAGCTCTTCTGAGCTCCACTCTAGAAGCATCCTAGCAAAAGGGGAATTTAAGTTCATGTACCCAATCCTTCATCAAATAAAGCATCAGCCTTCCATATTTTTCCTAAACACTGCGGTTCATCTAAAATTTCAATGCTTTGGGATGCAAAGCTTGGGTCACACAAGTTTGTTCGGTGCCAGTGGGGGTTTTTAGTCTGACTTCTTACAAACACACATGGCTACAAAGAGTAGCTTTATTCCCCTTCCAAAAAGGGGGAGGGATATTAATGGTAAGACGGTCAGCCCATGCAGATCCTGATCCTTATCAGGATGTACAGGAATGCTTTCAATGTCTTTTTTCTGAAACACTATTTTACAGATTTTCCTTTTGCCAGCCGAATTTCCAAAGCTCAGGAAACTGGCATGGAGAGCTACAGCTGTACCAATGAAAGGATGTTCTGCATACTTCCAAGTGAAATGTACAGATTTTGAAATGGGTGAAAGGAAAGGGTTTTCTTGCAATCCTCTGAAAAGGTTTAAGTACCTGACTGTCTCAATACAAGTTCATTTGACTACTGCTTGTCCAGCAGGTGCACGCACACAATATGACATAGTGCCCTCTTGTATGTAGTACCCACCCAACTTCTGTAGCTCTTTGCTCACACTGGTCACCCTCATTGAGTGTCAGGGAATACAGGGATGCTGACGTGTTATCTGAACGAGCCATGCCAGAACAATTTAAGCCATTATTGCTTTCACCTATGCCAGTTGCCCCTGTGTTGGTGTTTACTACCCTACAGTAGAATCAACACAAACAGGATGGTTACCCATGCTTTTGATGTCCCAGATGACAGACTAGAACCTCATTTTGAACACCACTTTAATTCTGGCTGGAGCATCTGATACTCTTTGAGCCTGCCAGCAGGTTGGGAAGCACCTGCAGAGCAGCAGCTCATGCAGCCAGCAGAGGCAACTCCTACAAGATTTGAAGGCTGATACCTTTTATCCTGCAAAGCCCTCAACCTGCTGAGCAGAGCAGCAGCACCTACCACCATGATACTCTGGGCATGACAAAGCCTCCAGCTGTTACTGCAGGGTAAATATTGCTGAGAAAGGATATACCCCCACTAAAGAGAGACAAGCTCTGTCTGGGCTTAATACAGGTGTACAAGCATACACCACATCAGAAGTTTATCACAATGATGCTGAGGAAAGTTCAGCCACTGCTATTTGCATCTGCTTGGATTCAGCCATGAGGATTTGGGTACGAGGCCACGGATGACAGCAATGGGAAGATATTCAAGGACAGAACTGCTACACTGGAACTTAAAGCTTTCTTCTGAAGTTGCATACCTAAAAGCCAGGTGAAGCCCTACTGATATCTGGGCTTCACTCCCCATGTTGCTGCAGGCCTCAATCAGGGGACTGCAGCAATCAAGGGCAGACAAAATGTGAGGGAGATGGCGCGGAACCAGCCTTTCACACAGAGCTAGATGACTCAAATCCTTTAGCAATTCAGGACAGAAATAACTCGCTCAAGTCCACACAGCAGGCCCCTGCCAGAGCAGCAAAAGAATCACACAGCAGTGCTCCATCACTGAGTCACACTGACTCTTGTCTTGTGATTTGAGCTACTTGAATGTGATGGCTGCCACAAGGACGATGATTTTATTGTCTTCAGTGTTTCAAGTTGGGACTTGTACCTCATAATCTTAAAATGCCATCATAACATATCCAAATCTTGAGCACTGCCAAAAAAGAACCCCTTGTATCACAGAAACATTTTTTATCTACCTCTTTTTACAGCTAGAGAAACCCATTTCAGATGTTGCCATCACTCAAAAATGTAAGAAATATACTTTTTTCAGAGAAGTCTCGCTGTTGACCTTTATAAGACAGTTAGATTTGCTACAAAAATCATACCAGAAATAACAAAAAAACCCACCAAAAACAATCCATCAATTTAATATAAAACATTAGCTATTAGGTGGCAGGCTGAGTGGAATTCAATTAAATTTTATATATTGCAACCTCAAAAAAATCCCTTCTTTTTTATGCTACCAAAGGCACTTTTATTCAAAATTTCTCTTTTATTCCATATATATTGGTGTAAATTATTTAACATCATCACTTGGATCATTTCTGAATATTGAGAAAGGTTTTCCAGTCACCATAAAGCTTTAGCCTCACAATTATGAGCGGATATAAAGACTGCCTGTGTGGAGCTCAAGATGATGTCAATCAGTCTGCCTGCATGGAATCAATGGCAAGACCGACACTTGATCTTCTGAATGCACCCAGCCTTTCACACAGAATCTCTTCCCAAAAAGATATTACAACATTAAAAGACTCTCTTCTCACATTTCATTTTGGCCTGTTAAAATATTAAGATATGTTTTGGGCAAAAGGCGCCTAAAAATTCATTTTAAAAGTCACATTTTTGCCATTCTTTCAGTTTGCGATTTTCTTTCATTAGTTGTTATTGTTACTGTCACTACTGCCTACCAACAACATAAAATAATAACAACAGCTCTTGATGAATAATTTCCAGCACCACCAGACTGTCACACTCCAGCAAGTGAAAGCGGCACTGATTTACTGAGGTCAGCTTTGCAGCACTGGTTTACCATTTTGTAATACACGATGGTTGACTTATTTTTTTATTTATTTTTTTAACTTCAGGAGAAATGTATATTTTTCAGCCATCTATTTCAGTAGCACTGTGGGCAAGAGATTTTGCACAATCTCCAGTAAAGAACTCAAAGTTTTCCTACAATGATTTTTCTATGATTCCAACACACAGATAATTTGCTGAAGATGGCCCTCTTCAATACGTACCAGAAATTCCTTTGGTTTTTTTTCACCGTATTTAAATAAGTTCCATGAAAACAAAGAGATGTGCTGCTAGCTAAGTGTCTGGAAATGTGGTACTTGGTAGGTTACATTCTGTTTGGTCGCTCATTTTTTAGCTTAGCAAATGGAGAGGAAGAAAAAAAAAAACAAATAGAGCTAATATATAGCATACCAAAAATAGGACTACATAGGTTGCTTTTGCTAGAAGGACCGAACTAGCTGTCTCCATGTATTTATCTAAATAACCCACTCCAACTTCCACACGACAGTAAATTGATACAAAAAAACCCAACAACTTCAAACCCTTAGGGAAGGGGGAAGAACTGCGCTCACCCATTTTTACTGTTACAATCCCTTTCGGGGAAAAAAATCAAACTTGGCTAAAGGTTAATAATAATTCATGTCCAGCTTACTATTACTCAACAACTATCAAAGTCTCTAAGTCAAAATAGCGTTTGCTGGCTTACAGGATCAGAGCCATTACAATCTCTATTGAAGACTTTATTGAATTTTACACTAAGCTTTAGCTGACTGAACAGGTCAAGCACTGTGGCTCAGTTTTCTTTATTCTCAGAAACTCATAAACCCCACTCCAGTTTGCAGCGCTGTTAGCTAAGAAACTTGACTCAGCACAGGGTCAGAGAACCTGACCCTCATGAAAAAGGTCACGTAGTTTTAAACCCAGTTCCTGAATACCATTAACTTACATGCACTAGCTGTTCCTGTGTGTCAAACTCCCGGGAACAGCCTTCCCAATGGCAGTTCGTCTCGTAGACCACTTCAGGCTCCTGTTTGCTTTCATCTTTGTCCCCTTCCTCCTTTACCAGGGTCATACCTTCTGGCTGTTCCTGGAGAGATGAAAAAGGCAGAGGTGAGAAGAGGAGAGAAAAAATTCTGAAACAGAGAAGTGAATTACTTTATCACTGAAAGAAAGACAAGAGCGGGGGAAACAGATGATTATACCCTCAATTCACTCCGCTCTACAAAACACAAAAGCTCAAAACAAGCCTGGTAAGCCAAAACCATCTGAAACCTATACGTGTAGAATATATATTTCTTGCTCAGAAGTATCATCTGCAGAGAATTTCTGAAAAAAAAAAAAAAAAAAAATCTAGATGCCAGTTAGAATCATATCATAAATGCTCAGCTTCCCTCTTCCCATAGTAAAGCAGCTCTTTATGAGCACATTTGCCCTTAGTTATTCAATGTCGTTATGAGTGAAAAAGGCATTATTTAGCATAGTTGAATTAACGGGAATTTGTTTTTAGGCATAAACTGTATCACCAGTCATGCAAAATGTGTTTCCACTGCTAATCCAGCGACAGTTTTTCACATAAATAATCTTTTCAAAAGCAGACTGGCAATTCTCAGGCTACGTGTCAGCTCGTTCTTGCCCATAATATGTGCGTGGAAGGGGTGACCATGGGAAGATGGTTTTTCATTGCAGTTTTTGATTCATCACCTTTAGCTCCTCCAAGGGACTCCTTCCCAGCTTTTATTGGCTCAGATGTTGGCACAAACATTTGGTTCAGATTATGTACTCATGCTATTTCTCCACTTCCACCCTGCTGAGGGATTTAGAGGAACGCTGTTTTGTTTTCATGGATTCACTCACAAGACTGAGTCCCTGATTCTGACCTGCCTTTCATCACTGTAAATTAGGAATCGCTCTGCTAAAAGCAGTGGCATCAACCAGTAAGGGAAGTCTGGCAAAAGAGACTGGAGCCCAGCACTAAGGCCTCAAAATTGCAAAGTGCTAAGATCTGTTAAAACTCAACGTGGTGCTAAGGTTCTTGCTGAACAGAAAACTCATCCTGAATCAAGTCCTGAGTATCTTTGGTTCCTTTTTCCACAGGGGACTGAGCACTCACAGATCAAAATGAGATATTTCTCCCTCAGCCTACTTCCATTCTGTCCTCATCCTTTCACAAAGCAAACCTTCATCGCTCAAGTCCCATACTCAGTCCCTTGCTACCATGAGCAGTTTGTGTGCAAGAGATGAAGGCCTCTAAGAGGCAGGAGGGCTAAAACATGGCAAAGATGTGTTTTCCCTCTGGCAGTGTGAAAAAAGGCTTACAGCTGAGAGCAGAAGGCTGTACCTGCACGCTTCCTGCACTCGGGCTGGGGAGGTCCTCGTCGGGCTTGATCTTGGAGCGCTTGTTGTGCATTGGATCCCCAGTGCTGCTCACGGCCGATTCACTTGTGGGTTTGCTCTGCTGCAGGCAGTTTTTTTCCCCCAAAAAAGACAAATCAGACTGTGATAAATACGCAGCTCCCAACAGAAATAGCAGCTGCTCAGAACTGTAAATGGAGAAGCTACACTGTTAATTATATTGGATATGCAATTGGATTGTGCTTCAATTACGTAGCATTAACTTGTGGAAGAGCTGCATCACTCAACATTGTATTGGAGAAGGGAGGGAACAGGAAGGAGAGCATTTGATGTTATTCCTTTTTACAGACTAATGCTATTTTTATCAGGCCAGGGAGGAGAAGGAAGGCCTTGAATTTCCACGCTCAGAAAGTCAATCTTGAAAAGCCAAATAGCTATGCACCAGTTTGAATAAACAGGAGAAAAAAAGATTTCTTCTTTACACTTGGAGGAAAAGTTTTCCCACTTCATGTCTATATGCAAGATCTCAGCTCTTTTAGTGCATTCTCCATTTTAACAGTGGATAGGGAGGAAAACTGAACTCTAACGTGAGAGTCTCCACTGACAAATCTGAGATGAAGTCCAGGATTCTCTGAAGTTGGCAGCAAAGCTTCTGCTGACACAAACAGGCCAGAATCTTGTTTTTCTTCTCGCTGTGCTGGATGGAACAACGTTACCTACACCTGCAAGTGGATCTTGTCGGAGTCCAGAGACCTTTTGGAGATACCTGAACTGCACAGACCCCACAAAAAATCAGTATGCTGCCTACAGCATTATATTCTGCTTCTACATTTGTAAAAGCTAGCCAGAAGACAAACAACTCCCAGACTGATAAATAACCTATCCTGTGTCATCTAGAAACAAACAACATGAGTTACTAAAAGCTGAAACAGGAACTGTGCACATTATTGACCTGATCCCCCCTGCTGCACATCTCCAGCTTTTGAGAATCTGAGTTTGCTTACTGAATGATTAACTCCAACTCACTGCGTCAAATTTTGCATAAATCAGAGGAAAAAAACTTCAAAACCTCTGCACAACCTTTGAGCAGCTCACACCTGTTCAGGACAGCAAAATACAACTCTGTGTCTCAAGGTAGGCCACTCAGCTTGACTCGGATGTGAAGATGCTCAGCTTCAAAATGCTACGTACTCCAACGTGTTTTTCCTGTTCTTTGCTCCCCCTCTGTATTAAGTTGCCCAATCCAGGAAAGCCAGGTTGGAATGAGGAGCTGTTGAAGCACACTGAAATATTTAACTGGACTAAAAAACATGCTGCAGGAACACTGCATCTAAGCCCGTGATTTATAATAACGGGACTGCAAATGCTATGGCTGCAAGAAAACTGATATCAAAGGGTCTTGGTGACAGCGGTGATTAATTGCCAAGAAGACAAAGTGATTTTCATTTTTTTCATTTTTAAATTAGCTGGGTGCAAAGGTTTCTTTTGTCGTCTCTCACCTGTGTGGACTCAGAAGGTCCAGAGCTGACCTGGACAGGGTTCAGGACACTGGGGATGCCAGGGATAGGTCTCTGGGTAGGAAAAGTTGGAGCAGGATGGATGAGAGGAGGGCTGTGTCCAAAGGCAGAACCCAGGGTTTGCTGACGACTTATAATTTGCTGATGCATTTGCTGGAGGGATACCGGTGTAGGAGGGTATGTGAAACTCAGAGCAGGGCTGAATTTGGGAGAAAAAGGAGGGAAGAGGGAGGAAAATGATGAGGGTCATTACAGTATGGCACTGTACAGATAAAACCTTTAAAATCATGCCCCAAAGGATGATAAATCCTGCTTTTAAAGGCAGAGTTGTTCTGGATTTACTAGTGAGTGCAAAAATGATACCTTAACAAAACACGACATATTTTCCTAACATTTGCCACAAAACCACAGAAAGTTGACCGAAATAAAATTCAGAAAAGCTGAAATAAAAAGTAAGCAGTTCAATAACAGCTATTTATTGCAATAACAAACTTTATATAAAGAAAAAGAATGGGTGCCTACATGCTTTATAGTACTTTTATTGATAATGCAGTTCCCCTATGTTCGTCTGTATGAAGCAGTTCCTTTAATCTTGGCTCATGTTACACTCTTTCATATGTCTCTAGATCTTATTACAAGAGGAGAGAAAATCAATTGGTTAAATGTGTTCTGAACACCACGCTTGTCATATCACTCATTTGTTTGCAAAGATGGAAAGCTCAGTTCATCCAAAATGTCACCTAAAGAATTTCCATCAGTGCCGTTTGGTTACAGAAACTGATGGATTAACCTTTCCCCTCTGAAACTGGTGATCAATGACTTTCAATGTAGAAATATTCCAATGGGAAAGCACTTCTTCTTCCAGTTTAACAACATTAAATGTCTATTAAAGCCCATTATGCATGTTAATACCTGTCATCACTTCATTACTTCTCTGTATTTCCCAGACTACAGTGACTTTGGAGGAAATTACACTGCCATCTAAGGACCTCTTTTGTGGCTAGTGCCAAAACATTCTTTGTGTCATACTTGAAAAATAAACGGCGTGGGGCTAAATCTTCAAACACAGAAATACGAGATTCTCCTGTAAACATCTGCCAATAACATATTACTGCAACGAAAAGGAAGAGGAAGAAAAAGTGTATGCATCGATTATTTTTCTTTAAAAAAAGAGAAGCTCGAAAGAGCTCTACAAATTTAAGACGTTAGGTCTTAAAAGAGAGGGATGT
The DNA here is from genome assembly GCA_023055505.1 of Callipepla californica brunnescens. Taxonomy (NCBI): domain Eukaryota; kingdom Metazoa; phylum Chordata; class Aves; order Galliformes; family Odontophoridae; genus Callipepla; species Callipepla californica. The sequence goes on along the minus strand of JALIRH010000048.1, from coordinate 877,023 downwards.
AGTGTAATACCTTTTAAGAATCAAGGCTTCTTCTAATGTTGAAAGGGTGGACTTAATCTGAATTTATATTCTGGGGTCTTAATTGCTGATATTCTTAAGTGCATTAACTGAAAATACTGCGATACAAAAAGAGTTAAAATCATGTCAACCATTTTAAGTAATAATTCTACAGAAATTCCAAGTTCATTAATCTGACTATACATTTTGTCTGTTTGACTACAATCCATAAAGAGACAGATTCAATGTGATTACATTACTATTATTCCCGATGAGAACTCTGCATTACAATAGTTTGCCCATTTAGGACAGAATATTATTAAGAATACCCCGAGAGAATTTTACTGGTCTTTGAGGAACTCTCTTTTCATTTTGTATTGTATTCTTTTTAATAAAGGGAGGCAGAAACGGAGTGAAAACAGTAATTGTTCACAGCAAGAGTTAGGGAGAAATCAGTAATAATATTCGGTTATTGCAGCTCTATAGTCCCTGCTAGTGTTTCTGTAAGCAACCATGAATGATTACAGCACGACTTAGCTAAGGTAGCTACTATGGATGATTGATAGGACATTAATCAAAAGATGCATATCAGGCTCAGAATTTGTTCACAAGCTTTCTTCTAATAGCTGATTTCATGTTCACTGAGCTCTATGCCAGTTTGTTCAATTTATTCTTCAGTGTACAAGCCATTCATCAAAGAACACAATGATTTAACACCCCCTTTCCTTTTTAGTGAACAAACATTGCTAAGTGTAACTACTCTAGTCTGTTCATTAAAAAACATACAATTACAATGTCATACATGAGGCTGAAACAGGGTTTCCTTACTACATCCCTGCAACTATCCTATGTACACTGAGTTAATCTCCTATACCTTCGAACACTTTTAACACCCACAAATGCAACATAAAGTATTACGTTTCCCTGCGAGCATTTAGTATCTAGGATACTTTCAACCCTCAGCTGAATCAGTTCAAAAGAAAAAATAAGTGGATTGACTTCCTTGTGAGCTTCAAGTACACAGCACCCTTGGAAACTCAGTCTTCTCTTTTTTTATTATTTCCTTTCCAGATGTCTGAGAATGTCCAGCAATACCAAGCTTTGCAATCCTCGCTTTAAAATTTTGGTGATATTCTTCAGATCCTACATGTTAAAAAGAGAAACTCAGAACTGATCTACATGACTGACTTGAGCACTCAGCTCAGAAACGTAGCTCCTACCTATCACTGTGCTGTGACCACAGATACATGAGCTTCTGAATCTAACATTCATTTCTGAACCTATGCAGAGATCCTTCCCAAGCAGTTCAGGAGGGGCAGGAGGAAACTGCTATGAACAGAATATATTTTTAGCTCAGTAGGAGGGCTGTCAAAGTGTCAGCGACAGGGGAAGTTGGATGGTGAAAAGGAATCTCTGGCTGTGAGTAGAAAAAGACTGCAGGAGCCCCACAACATATACATACAAGTTGTACTTAACGCAGCTGAAATGCATGCATTGTAGTCTGGCAATATTTTCTACTCCATCCCTCCAGAGGTCAGAGAAGTCCCCTGTGCTGTTAGGTTATTTTTGGTGCCATCCCTGCTTTGCATTCTCTACCCCACACAGAGCAACACAAAAAGTGGTAATGCCTCCAATAGCAAAATACTTTTCTAACTAAAGGACAAAAGCAGTGATGCTGTAACAAATATAGGAGCTAGTTTCACTGGCCTGCAGTAATATGCCTTACACCAACACACTGCAAGTGCTTAAAAGTTAGGGACAGACCAAATATGTTTACTTATGTACAAATATACACGGTTTCTATCAAAAGGATAGATTTCACCTCATAGAGATGTCCTCTTCCTTTACCTGTGGTTTAAGACTACATGGGGCCTTCAGAAGTAGGATGTTAAGGCACGCTCTGCTGAACCTTGTCCAGACATTAACTTAGCTCATGGGTTTTAATGGAAAGCAGTGACACCAGCAGCAGATGAACTAAGACAGAGATGCTGAGGAAAAGAGGAATCCTGATTTCTTCAGTATTATTTTTCCTGTCCAGTACTCAGCAGCACAGGGTTGAGACTGAGGTACTAGGATTTCCCAATGAAGGCTTGCAACTTGCATTCCATTCTCAGACAGAAACAAAAAAGGAGACTGCAAAGGTGAAGAGGAATAGAGTAGCAACTAGCCAGGAAGAGTACTCAGAAACGGTGACGACATTTCAAACACCAGGCTTATTTCTTAAATAGCTCAGATAGCTGCCTTCGAGTAATTCCAACAGTTTCTGGAAAGCCTCATGAAAATAAGGTGACCCGCCTGGGTTTAATGTCAACCTCGGGCGAAATGCTGACACAGGACAGCTTGACCAATTTTTCTGATCTGGAAAGATCAAAAATATCCTAAGAAACAGAAGGTATCAAGGCTTTTTCTTCCTTTCAGAAACCATTCAGGTTGCTCGACAATGAAGCTGATAACTGCGGGCTGAGATCAAAGCTTGCAACACAGCGAGCACAGAGCGCTCTGTTGCAGTGATCTGGATATCTGCCCTCCTTCCCGAAGTTTTTAACATACTTTGTTCAATAACTTTGTTTCTCTTGCACACAGGATGTGTGCAGAATCTCCTTAGCCAATGAGCTCTTTAGCCCCATTTGGATCTTTCTGTCTTGCTCACCAACTGTATGCCCTCTTGCTGGCCCAAACAAGCTCATACTGGTTTCTAACCAGGACACCAGCATCACCAAGCAGGATGGGCAGTGGCACCAGTGGCTAGAAGGTCTTGTCCAGCCCTTGCAATGTTTGTTTAGAAATAATGTACTGATATAGCACTGGCATCACTTAGTGACTGTCTAAAATTCCTATCCAGAGGTGTTAAATAAGACTAGAAAGTAATCGTTTTGAAAGCTACAAGTTCACAGCTACTGAAAACAACTTTTTTTTTTTTTTTTTCTCCGACACAAGGTACGAAACACTTTCAAAATCCATATGCCAGAGGAATGCTAGATGGCTGCCCCAATCACTCACATTTTCCAAAACACAAGCCACTTCCAAAAAATCCTGGGTTCACAAAAATGTAAGCAAATTATAACTTGTCCATCTATCTACTGAGGAAAGCCAGCCTATGACTGCGGAGACTTCTGATCTGTGTCTGTTATACACTTTTCTTTTAACAAAGGAGAGAAAAAGATGAACGTTTATGAGATCACTAATAACTACATGCAGGTTATCTTTCTAGTTGTTGAGTTTAATGGGGGTAAGGGTTAGAAAAAATGTGTACTACTTCTACTTTCAACAACATTTAATATCTCATATTTATACAGTAACAGAATAGCCTAGTAGTCGTTCATTTTTCCATACTGTGGGCTTCTATGTATGCCTGTCAGTTTGTCTCTTTCTCCTCTCCTCCACTGCAAAGTCTCAAATCCCTTTAGCAGAGGTAAAAGCAGTTCAGCGAACTGTGCTGCAATTACATAAGCACATCACATTTTAAGGAACTGACTTCAAGAAGAAGAAAAACAGACATTATAATCAAAACCAAGCTTTGTGGCTTCTTCATGGCTGTCCTACTAACAAGGTTGTCCATTTCTGGTCACAGCTGTGCAGTTTACCACAAAACAGCTGTTGTACTCCAAGTCAGAAAAAGTACTCACTTATACATTGAATAAGTCTGCCTAAGCAGACACAAAAGGCACAAAAATGTAGAGGAGATTCTGACCTTGTGAAAGCATTAGTTTCATTATATCGCAAAAGTTTCCTTTTATCACAATAGTTTTCTCATCCTCAAAAAAAACCTGTGAAGATATCTTCCTTGTAACACGAAACATGCAGTTCTGCAAGATCTGATGCACATAAGTACAACACACGTACTCACCCCATGAGCTGAGGAGCACCCTGCACTGCAAGTGGGTACATGGGACCTTCCCAACATGTGGAAAAACCTTGGAGTTCTCAGATACACTGTAGTTTCTAACATATGCTTTTGCTATTAACTGTCACTAGGCACACAGAAAGACCCAAGTCCCTCCTAAATGGTCCACAGCTCATGAAGAGAGAGGTAATTTTTAAGTGGACTGGCTTCACATTGAATAAAGCAGATCACCAGGTATTAGCTTGGCTTCATCAGGTACCACCACAGCTTCTTTTAGCTCATGCTCAAGTAGCTACAGCTGTCATTATTTTGTCATACACTCCACTACGAGTTGCATGAAATCCATGGCCAAGTAAAACTGAGAAACCAGGGTGCAGAAATCCAGCAATAAATGTTGCATGAATGACTGGACTCATTGAATTGAATGGAGTTTTCAACCAGGAATTCATCTTTCATTTTTGATACAGATTTGTAACTTAGGAGTGTTCATAGGGGCATACAAACGCCCTTCCAACAATGTATGCCCCTACTTTTCAGGCAAGCAATTGTAATAACTCTTATGCACTGCTGAAGTGAGACCAAAAATCAGCAAGTCCTCTAGAGCTGCCCTAAGCCCAGGCTCTACAGGCAAAGCATCTGTTGCTGAACTAAGTCACTGTCCAGGTCATAATTAACACTGATAGTTTTCACATGTTCAGTTGTTCTTTTTTCAAAGGAGTAACATAAAAAATAGCTTCACAGTAAACTGGCACACTCGAGCCACTGCTTACAGTGGGGGACATAAGTAAAAGGTGGCCAGGGGTTGAACCAACAATGCTAAGTGGCAGTGTACAAGCTGATTTCAAACACCAAAACTGATTCGTTTTGATGGAACTATGTGTATCTGTTAACATGCAGCCAAGAACATTGAATAATCAGATGAGGAAAGCTGTAGACAGTCAGCAGGACAGCCTCATACTCTGACCCCAAAAGAGATGGAGAAGAAAGAAAGCCAATGAGTCTTCCATGGAATTGGATGAGAAGCCAAGAATATCATGTAAGAAAACTGTCTCACATCATTTTTGAGTTTGTGGAAACAGGAACTCAGTGTAAGTTCTTTGTAAACAAACTGGAGCAAGTAAAAGTAAGTTTCCAAATCTGTCATCCACTTTTCCTTCTGATGGAAGCAGCCTGCAAAGCTGAATATTGACAAATTGCTCAGGTCACTGAAGTGACAATGCACTCAGGAACCTTGTAGCCCAGAAAAGATTTGTGGAATTCTTACTGCTTGAAATATCCTAGATGTGAAATGAAAACCAAATGGTATTACAGGAAGGGAGACTTTGAAAATGAACTTCTGCTTGTAGCTTTTTACCTACAATAAATGTAACATTTGTTAGTGCTATGAAGACTTTTGCTTTGAATTGTCTTCTTTTCTCTCAGCTTTCTAACGGCAGCAGTCATACATAACACAAACTACTGATCGGTTGTTTTTTATGGCCTGTCACTTAAGTACAGGGGAAAACAATTTGAAACTGTGACTATGAAACCAGACATGCAGTATGATTCTAAAGGCAGGCCTGAGGCTTGAAATCCACATTTTTTCAAAACTAAGTTTCACAAACATCCCTCTGCACTTGTAATATTGACACATTTTAATAACTTAGAGACAAGTCATCTAACTGAATTTGTAGAGACACATCTAATAAAGTTATACTGCGTTTTCAGTTTCATCAGATAACAGCCATCAGCTTAAGACTGTATTTAACTCACATGCATCACTGCCTCTTTTTTCACTTTTCCACTATCAATTTAAAATTAACAGCCTGTGGTTTGCACTATCCCTTCAGCTTACCATATTATCTATTCTGTTTTATCTGCTAGGCTAGGTGAAATTCTTCTTCATGAATACATTGCCAAATGCTGGAGTAAAATGGAATGGTTTCAGAGAGCACCAGAACTACAAGGATTAACCTTATATGCTCAGACAGCATTGACAGCTTTGTCTTCTCACAATGCTACTCCCGTTCAGAAATCCTCAGTAACCTAATTGGACTTTGTATTAATAGTTACCTTATGTAATTCACCTGTGTTCCCTCTATGCAAGCCCATGATATTCCTGGTAAAACCATTTCCCAGTCAAATTCATGGCTAAGCTTTTTGTTCATTTCCAAAGATAGTATCATTATTTACTTGGAAAGTGCTAGTTAACACTTTTTAGGTCTTCAGATGAAGTAAGCTCTGCGTTAAACCGCAGCACATGTTTCTCAGCTCCAGAACTTTCCCAGAATTAATACTGCACTGGGTCCAATGCTTTCTCTAAAGACTTAAAGCTCCGCTAACATCAAATCAATCTGGAAACAAGTTGCTTCCAACTGATTTTTAATTACAAGATCTGTGGTTATACCCATCTCCAGGCATATGCACATGCGTAATCACACTTGCTTACGTGTCTCTATGTGTAAATATGTATGCAGCATGCACCTATATATTCTACTTTTGTTTTTCTTGACTTCTAAGATTATATGCTCTCTGAAGGCAGAGATCTTGCCATTCTGTGTTTATAAGTATGTGGGGTGAAAAATACCTACAACTTTCCAATGCAAAATGCAGGTGATTTCCAGATTAAGCTCCCTGAACATCATCACCATCCTGCAATCAGTATGCACTTTCTATAGGAGTCCGGCTACAGAATTCCAATTCAACTGAGCAAGAATTAGATGCAACGTTCCATTACACTGAAGAATTTCATTTGTATTCACTTTGTAGCACTTCCCTGCCATTCAAATATCTAGAAAAATGATATAAAATGAAGCTATTATGGAATGATCAAGCATTATATTCTTTTTTTTATTTTCAGATTAACTGTACATTGGTACAAGACCACAGGGCAATAAAGCCCTGTGCTGCCCATATGTGATGTGAGCCTGGTTACAACAGAACCAGTTTCAGTGGGATTACACCTGGTCTGAATTTGAATACATCTGAACTGCAACTACACCTTCATTTACAACACACTACATGCTACTACTGCAACCTCTGTGCAAGAAATGCTTTCACTTCAAGTCAGCTTTGCATCTCACTTAGACCCCAATAAGAGAGGTAATAAAATGCAAAACACTTCTAATTCCAAAAGAAATAACAAACATACTTTGTATCTGGTACATCGCATCAAACAGAGCTTCAGGCAAAACACTGCCAAATATATTTTGTTCTACCTGTTCTACTCTAAACACGATTCAGTTCATTAAGCAGTATTTGTGTTCTTTGACACAGATACAGTAAATAGTCAAAACACACGAATATTTAAATCTTTCAATCTAAAATTGAAATCATAGACAAGACGTGGACAAGGGGTTTTTTTGTTTGGTTTTTTTTTTACTAAAAGGTAGATATGAGCTCTCAGATATTGTCTTCTGTTTTTCGCTGTAATTGTCAACAATCTGGTGATGTTCAAGATCCCATTGGATGGGGCCCAAAGAAGTCTGACCTAGAGGGTGGTCTAAGCCATTCTATGACTCCATGAATGGAGGTAAGCAATGAAAAAACAAAATCTGTATCTTTTGACAAAAGTATTTCCAGTAGTATGGCCAAGCGCTAAGAGTTATCTATACGTGAACAAGCAACACAACAGTATATAGATAATTAAGGAGAGAACGTGAAATAGTCAGACAATGTCCGTAAATCACTGAGGGACTGAGACATTAAGTCAACTCATGAGGACCAGTGCGGAATTCAACGTGAGAATGAAAATTTTATCAACATGAAACTACGGCAAAAACATGTTAAGACAAACAGAAAGAAATAGAGAATACACAAAACCATGGGGCATCTGAATTGCTGGTCCTGCTCTGGAATATTATTGCACACAGTAGAGGTAGTCCTTCAGAGAGTACTGGCAGAAATGACAATGCAAGAAGTCTCTAAAGAGCAGACTGAAAACCATTTGCTTCAGAAAGGAGATGAATACAAGGAGATATAATAAGAATGCATAAAATATTGAATAAAGAAGGAAGACTGAGAACATGAAGGCTCCCTGTCTTATAACTACAAGATGTTCTGTTAAATTCAAAAATTGGATAATTTAAACTTGATAAAAGGATACTTTTTTTTTTTTTTTTTGTTATACAGTGCATAATTAGACTGTTGGGTTCTCTGCTGAAGTTATTCTCACTTTGTTGCATAAAAAAACTTTTTACTTTCAACTGTATATCTTACCCATTTCTAGATTTCTCTTTACTCATCGTGTTTGCAAAGAGAAATTAACATACTGTCAGTTGTCTGTAGCTATAAAGCAGTTCAGAGGAGGGCACTGGCTACCACAAAAGGTCTACATAAGGTGTTTACATGAGAGAAGGAAATCACTAAGAATCCAATACCTGCGTACCAGAGAGAACCTTCCCTGTTGATGCTAATCCACTGATGTCTAAGCTCCCCCTACAAACCTGGCTCTCTCTTTCTAGCACTGTTGGCAAATGCATCCCCAATACCATTCCCCTGATGTTCAGCTTCAGGTCGAAGTGATAGGACCCAGTACAACCAGGATCTGGCTGTAATTAACCACACTGTGTAATCTTCTCCTTCTTGTTCTCGTGACATCAGGGATGCAGGGGAAGAGTTTGGGAGGGGAAAAGAAAATACTGCTGTGCTTCTTTAGTTTCTCTCAGACCTCAGAGCAGATCCCGAAGGGCTCCTATGGTCATAATAAACTGATTCTTAGCATGTTATGAGATGGCTAAGGCACATTCCCAGGTACACCTGCACAGATGGGAAGAAAATATCTTGTCCTAGGTGGAACTGCACCTGATTTCAACGCTTTGTAGCTGACAAAGAGTTCAGCTCATTTTCTGAAAACTTTATACATTTAATATCATAGGGCTGCCGAGGGATTATAAAAATATAGAAGTTCTGAATTTCAGATCATACAGAACAAGATGTCCAAACCTTCTGAGTTCATTAAAGATCAGATAATCTTTTGTAAAGGTTTTGAACCGTTACCCTTAATACTGTGGGGAATCATTACTCCCTCTATATTCACTCTAGTCCACACTGCCTCTTAGGAAAGAAGTACCAGTGAAGTGCAAAGTCTAATAATTGTCACAGGCAGCAGATACAACATGTAAGCACATCCTGACAAAAGATTAATAGCAGGGGTGCAAGACTAAAGCAGGTAACCAAATGAATAAACATCAAATGAAGGATTATCCTCATTTGATGCTGGTTTCACATGCCTCCTTTCTGCACAGTCCTTCCCAGCTGATACCTAAACCAGGTGTTTTCAAATACACAAAGAAGAAGCTCTACCTGGTGTGCTAAAGGAGATCCACTATTAGCTGCCAGCAGGAGAAACATCTTCATTTCAAGTACTCAGCCAGTAGTCAGGATACAGAATTATACTGCCAGTTGACAATGACAAAGCACCTGCCAAGCCAAGCCCTATCTGAATTGTGCTAAACTATTATTATTTATTATTCTAACTGAAGTAGTACCCATGTCAAGGACTGGAGCCCTTTCATGCTTTGTAAAAACACAGCCCAAAATGCATCTCCTTTCATCTGACTTTATCTTAAGCATCCCGCAGTGCTCATACAGAGGGTCCTAGGCCAAAAAAGTGTTTGAAACATTGCATGTAAGCTTTTAGCCAATGAAAAGAGCAATGAGGTCCTGGAAACCCTTTCTTAACACACGTAGCAGCTATGAAAAACAGTAGGTAGAATGGGCATTGAGACTGCAAAATCAAACACGCTCAAACTAAACCTGCCTGCAGTCTCTTGTTCTCACTCATCAGTCTTCAATTATTTGACCACACACCTCTTCTCCCCTTGCCCCATCAGGATTCCAATCTCATTCAGGACACAAGACACACAGTACTCCCGAATAATAAAAACTGAAGTTGTTCTTCTTGCCTGGGGAATTGCCCATGGGCGTTCCTTCCACTGAACTGAAACTTTCTGTGAAAACATAATTACTGACTCCTGCCTGAACTCCTTGACGTGCTCATCACTGTAGAATCTAAATACTGAACACTAAACATTAATGCTTTCAGCTTCCCTCTAAGGTGAAGGATTTGTGTGCTCAGGCACACAAATCAAAGAAGCACTACAGTTAAGAAATGCCACTCACTGCAGTTGCCAGTTTCAGATACAGAGGCCCGTTCTCCTGGGTTAATTAACATAACACACTGCATCATACATTTTCAAAATAGCCATCAGCAGCTTCAAGCCATGGCTGTGAGCACTCAGCTCCTCCAAAAAATCAAGAGTGCTTCCAGAGAAGAATCTGTATGAGCCTGGTGGTCACTTCTGACTAATGCAGTTTGCCCAGCATCCGGCTGGGATTGCGTTGTGAGAGAACTCACTGCTCTCCACGCTGCAGACAATCAGGTTAACAGACTCACTTCTCTTTCACAGCTGCCTGAGAAAGCTGAGGCAGGGCCTGCAGTTCTGACTGACCCAGAGAGAAGGATCAGCCGGTGCACCGAAGCAGGCAGGGGTTCTGTGAAAAAATAAAATACTACGCAACCCTAAAATTAAAGAAGGTATCAACGCACAATCACAAGGGGGCAGTACCTTCACTCTCGTTAATGACCGGCTTCTGCATGCCCTATTTTGCAGCTTATTCTCTCTTCTAGTGTAATCTTACTTTGCGTTACACTAAAGCATTTTGTCCCAGTGTGGTCAGCCTGGACAGATCCTGGTCTGGCTCCTGGTTCTTCTGAAAATTGCTTTCTTTTTCGTGTTCAAGGAAGCCTGTTACGGTTGGACAGACAACTTTGCCTCCACAAACTTCCCAAGGAGATTCCAGATTAACAACAGCTGCGACTGCAGGGGAAAGTCCTCCTTCCTTTCTGTGGGCCCCAGAATGGAATACTTAGAATTCTTAGTAAACATCGATTTAATACGTGCTAATAGAAAGCTCTTAAGGGCTTATCACTTGGCTGAATGGGACAACTCAGGAACAGCGAAGACAGTTAGATGACATCCCTGGCAACTTTTAGCATCTCAGAGAAATGGTACTACATACAGGAAAGCCTGTTTACCTCTAACTTCATTATTAGCAATTAATGATTTTGATGGTATTTTCTTTTCTAAATCCAGCCTTATATATGTATCTGCCATGAAAAACTGCTGCCACGTGTAAATGATTTGTGCTCAGTTAAAAGTGATTGCAAACACGATCTGAAGGTAAAAGGACTGTGTCACGTTAATTATAGTTAATGATACTGACATTTCCTAAAAATACAAATCCTTCCCATCTTGGAATTTTATCTTCAGGCATCCTGAACCATACCTCTTTCTTGCCGTAACTCCTAGGAGATTTACCTGCAAGTTTCCAGAATTTTACACCAGAAAAAGTTTTTTCTGCATTTTTTTCTACATTTGATCACTGCTGCAGACAGGATATTAAACAGGATGAACAATAATTTGATTCAGCACAGCAGTTCTTGTTCTGAATGCATTATTTACAAGACGGTGGATTGCAATAAATGAAGTTTTACTGATACTCCTATTGCTATTTAGTCTTTGAATTTATTAAAGCAATGAAATCTGGCCTAGCTCGAATACCTTATATTACTGTTTATTTTGGTCAAATTGTTACATGGACATGTTCATGAGAGAAGTTAAAGGGCATCAAAAGATGTGGGAAAAGAAGCAGCTCTCCCTTTCCCTCCTTTCCATATGGAAGAATGAAGTGATGCGTTCACCACTTCTCACGTTGAATATCAATATTCTTGTTAAAAAGAAGAAACTGAATTCAAAATGGTTAGGAAATTTTGGATTATGCACACGGGGAAAATATGAGCAGGGAGTGCTGAATGCTTCTGCTAAACACAGGCTCAGGTGCATAAGCCTTGCTCTCCCCGGTGACAGCAGTTCACAAGACCCACTGTACCAGTCTAAGTAAAGCCTTACTTAGTCTCCACATTAAACTCACTCCAGTTCCTCAACCATCTTCAGCAAAACCGTTCATCTGACCCAGGCTTGGCAGGTACTGCCCTTAGGTTTGTCATTCAGCGTACCAAAAAGATGTAATAAACATTTCCAGCTGTAGGGTATGATTAAAAGGAGAAAAGACCTACTCCATCACAGACAGTATGCCAACTTTCACGTGCTGTTTGCTACTTGCTTTACCAAAGTTTCAAACAATGGAAAAGGAGGTCAGTAATTGAAGTGCCCTCTCCTCTTACCCACAGTGGGGATAGTACACCTCCATACAGCCTATACGTTTAACAGACGTGGTCCAAAACTGCTGTCAGCTACTGATATAAATCATATTCTGCATCGGGAAGCTTGATCACTGGGGCTCCAGTTACAAACGTCACCGAGTTGTATTGCAGAGCTATGACAGCATACCTGTGAAATACTACACAGCTACTCAAGTGCATCAGAGCTACGAAGCAGGGCTATTCAAAAGAAGTACTTTAAATAAAAACAACACAAACAAAAACAGCACTTAGGCTAATGCCAAATATTTATAGCTCTGTCACTTTCAAAGTTTACCAGGCTCATGGTTTCCAATACACTAGCAGCATGCTCCATTTTCTCCAACAGTGCAAATCTCTGTAGCCACTTTTAAGTTTTGAGTGTGTCATTTATGCTGGAAAGGCATGTCTGAGCCTTGCCAAAAATGGATCTTTCAGATCTCAAGAAATTGCTGTGGGGGACTTGCTCCTTTCCCTCATTCCAAATTGAAGGTGGAAGGTGTTTTTAAGTCACGGACCAGAAGCACTCTTTGTTCAAGTGCCATTAATGCAAAATCAGTATTTTCTAAGACTCTGGAGAGGTAGAGGATTTTTTTCTGGAATACCAAAGGAACTTTTCTTAGCGTCACACACACAAGCACGTTCTGCAGTTTCATCTCCATTTTTATTGTTGCTTCTTTTCATTTTCTTCCCCACTCATTTTTTGGCACTTTTACTTTTGCTCCATCTCTCTGTGTTCCACTTGCTTCCCATTTTTTTCCCTGCAATGTACAATTTTTCCCTACCTTATCCTTTGCTAGTCTGCTCTTCTGCCTTCAGAACAAACTTTTTTAGCTGTTTTCTTGCACAAGAAGTGAAGTGGCCAAGTGAAAATCACTGCATTTCTAATTATACGAGAAGACAACAGTACTTCCTTGGTAGAAAAAAAGACGATTCAGCCACAGAAAGTCTAGTACTTCAGTATAGAAATTAAAACATGGAAAACTTGAACATGGGTGCCAAGGAACTCTAGCAACTGTTTTAATTGAACAGCTCCACTTCTGTGCTTTAATCTCTGACGACTGTGATGTAGGAACATTTCACCCTTTGTTATCCCTACGGACAGAAGCGACCTAAGTCATAAACCTATCCTACAGCTTCTTCTCTGAATACAGACTCCTGAGTCCATACACATACACACACACACCATTTCTGCTGGTCAGATGGAGTATTATCCGGACTGGATAACAATACACCAAAATCTCCCTTGTGTTTACCCTTCTGAACAAGAAAAAAAACTATTTTATACTTCATACTATGCTCCAGTGAACATTATAGAAATCACAAATACATACACAGAAAACAGTTACATAAAGATGCAAGTGTACATTCACATTCATATGTATACAGGCGTGCGTGCCTATGACATAAAACAATAAAATATGCAATATACATAGAAAATACAGTTCTTACCTTATTGCGCTTGCAGATAAGTGGCCATAAGAACCACTGGCTGAGGAACTGCTACGAGAATTATTGAGAATTGTGACCAAGGAGTTTGGAGATGTCCGGATCATGGTCTGAAGGTCAAAGCTGTGATCAGATAGGGGGGATATGGACAATGTACGCTTTCGGCTCGGTCTAGCTGATAATCTTGGACTCGGAAACCTGGCGCCTGTTATGTAAACACAAATAATTATCCACCAGGGTACTTAATTGCATTTATTTTTTATCAGTGATGGGAAGGGAGTTGCAAGACACCAACACGCTGTGATAAGCCCACTCTCTCCACTTGTGATCTACTGGCTACAATCGAGAAAAATTAGGATGAAAAATCTTTCTTCCTGTGGCTTACCTCACTGGAGCTGTGTTTATTAATGTGCAAGCAAAATGAAAAATTGCTAAACAAAAGGAAGAGACTTTTATGAGTTATCCCTCTCATTTCTGGTGATTTATGAATCTGACGGCTTCTTAGACATTCACATCATTAATTCAACCACAAGCAATCAGGAAGTGGTTCAGACCTAGGCTACTAACAAACCCAAACCCACATCTTTTTAATACACACAGCCAAAGCTAAAACTGTAAAATGCAGCATGGAAATAAGTGTCAGCTTTTCCTTTGCTGACCATACTTCTGCTTGGGCAATACTTGATGCAAACTGAAAATCAGGACTGAAAGTCACTATAAGTTATAGAACAGAATAGAAAGTCACAGAACTTATATTGGCATCCACAGCCTTAGACTGAGAAATGGTAGACTTTATTTGAACTCATCCAGGATCCCATGACGTTCTTGCGTTGGTGTGCTCAGGGTGCTGTATTTTCCTTCTGGTCTATTTACCACATCATGTCAACAATCTGTAGTCCTGATGGAAGATAGAATGCTTTACATTTTATTTCCTTTATTTAATTATTTTCCATCTCACTTGAGTCAGAGAAGGAGAGAATTAGCCTCCCTCTTGTGTACTGAATTATCTTCTTTAACAGTACTGTAGCTTCTACCTTTTTAATCCCTTTAACCTGCAGTAAAGGAGTCAGTCCTAACAATCCTGACAGCCAGGGTCATGCAGGTCTCTGTTTTGATGTTTATTTTACTGTTAATTCTCTCAGACTCCTTGAATTAATCTGTAATTTACTCAAAATTAATAAATGTTAGCAAGTCTTATGGGTCTGCTTTTCTTGATTCTTGCTCACCTCTTGGTGCTCTGGACAAGTTCTCAATGGAGCATTAAAGTTTACATGCCTAACAATAACCAGTTGAGTGGGATCCCATTAGCCTAATCCCAAGGACCCAGCTGGATCAGTCTGCCATTACGTTTTCTCTACACATACAACTGCATTGCCCTTCTCTCTACGCATGCTATCCAAGATTTTTACCTAATATTGAAACCTGCCACTTTACTGCTGCTGTGCTTGCACGGCCACATGTGCCTACAGTCCTTCTTCTAATCGATGCTGAGTTTTGCCTCATCTGCCAACACGGCTGTCAATTCTTTTTGGAACCTGGTGAAAATGTTTTGTTGTGTTTCTTTTCTTTTGTGCACCATCTCTGCAAGAGGCCTTAGCCCATACCACTCAGACGTTCAATGAGTATTCATGTTCTTGATTCATCACTTAAAACTTTGGCATAGCCATTTACTTCTTCCTAAAGCTACTACATTCATTTTATGCAGTTTATTTTATCTCCTTTTTATGAGCTTGCTATTGTAGTATGCCTGCTTGATATTTCATTAGTGCTGTGTTTCATATCTTTCAAAGGTTGAGATGTTTTATTCGTGCCAAAATAAAACTCAACACTGATCAGCAGCTATAAGAAACTGCGGTGTAGTTAATTAGAAAATACAAGATACATGCTATGGTAAAACCAAAATGGCACTTACAAAAACATAACAAAAATTCACACTTACATCTTTCATCCACAACTCTCATCTGCTGACTCTTCAGCCAGTGTCAATTAGAATAAATCCTCTGAAGTCAATGGGGAGAGTGTAATTTGCCTGAGCTGAGGACACTTGGAGTGCTTTTGAATAAACTATGCCACTGCTGTTTTATAAGGAAAAGGATAAGAAGAGGTGTGTCTGGTTAAGCAGCAAGTGGAGGGGGCACGACTTGCTAGACATTCACTGACCAGCCAAGTGAGATGTTATTCAGACATCATGTGTGATTACCAGCCATCCTAACAGTGTGCTATATTTGACAGGGAGTAACATGAACGCTGGCATGAATCCTCTAGCACAAACCTCACTGTGCTAGCAAGAAGGCAGCAGGCATACTCACAACGGGAAAAAGCACAGCTCACACTCATTTGCTAAGCAGGACCTAGTGTAATGTATTTAGAGCTGAGAATCACTGTGCACTGCTAATGGCAGCCACGCGAGAAATTTCAGAAGAGCATTTCCATGAGTAATACTCTTTAAAAGTTACTACTTATAGATCAAAAGTTCAGTTCTGAATCTGTACAACTACAAAGGATTTGCCCTTTATCTGGGAAACTCCTCAGGACCCTGCACAATGTGAACTGATGACTGCTGACGCTGACTAAACAGGGGGTACATAAGTTTGATTAAAGAAGTGGAGCGGTTGCTAAGAACACCAACACCTGAATATATTTCATTTGAAGCTAGACTGGGACTGAGTGATAAAAGCAGGCACCTGGGTTTAGTTTCTGTGATGAGACACTGTGCCTTGATGGCAGATAGCCCAGGCATTAGCCGCACCATCCAGTAGTCTCAGGCTTTGTCTTCTCCCTGAAGTCGTGCCCAGTTCTGCCCAAACCTAGACGCAGGAATTCACCAGCTCTTTCCATCTACCTGAGATAGGGCCAGTTTCCTAAGGTCAAATGGTTCCTTGTGTACAGGGGGAAACTCCTGCTTCATAGCAGGAACTGACAGCCAAGGCCATGCAAGAGCTCTACAGGATGTGACTGTGGGAGAAGGAGATATGTTCTGGGGAGGCCATGATTTTCAGCACTTGAAATATAATTAAATGGAATTATTGTTTTTTCAAATCTCTGTCGTTTAATTAGGTTTCACATTCTTAAGAAGTCTCAAGCATGAGCTGTCCATCCACTGCACAGCACAATGTTTGCTAAACCATTCATTTAGCATAACATCATTCTTAGCTGGTCTATTACGACGAAAAGGAATAGATTGCTATTTTTACATTACTCTGAATACTAAAACAAACTTTTCAGCCTTGCCCGGACACTTATATTAAACACAAACACTTCAATATTTATTTAGTAACTTGAAATGTTTGTCTGCTCACTGTATTCTCCCACTGAAGCATTACATTCCACACTCTTTATAAAATACTTTAAAACCAAAAAATGCAGGACCAGTGATTCATTAAAAACCCATTTCCCACTGTGCAAGCACTGAAAAGAATCAGCTTTGGCAAAAGCACGTAAATGGAAGCTGACAGTCAAGGTTCATTTGGGAATGTCACCTTTTTGGAGCAGACATTATAGTTATAAGAAGCCAGCAGTAGATAGAAAAGACTTGAGTGTGCCAACAAAAAACCCAGCAGGTGTCATAAGAAAAGATCTTTTTCCTGGGATGGAGATCAATTCTAAAATAACAGATATCTATCTCTCTCATAAATTTCAAAAATGGAATATGCCATCCAGCAAATTTGCCCGTGAATTTGATTTCTGAGTTGTAGTTTTTAGCATTGCTTAATCATTTATAAGGCAATCTTCAGACATATATCATTTATTCTATCTCTCTAAATCAAATTTCATCAAACCTGTTTTATTCCGTCTCTTCAAATCAAACTTCCCAGAACCCATCTAAAGCAATAGTTTCTGTTGAGAACATAGGAATTTGTTGGTTTTTTTTTTTTTTTCTCTAATCTATAGTTTTCTTTTTTCCTTTCTTTTGCTTTTGGATTCTGCTCACAAATGTGTAAGCTTTGTTTTTACTTCACTGAAGTTTGACATTAACTTTGTCTTAGTTTCCAAAGTAGTCTACCTCTTATCAGTGCAAGAGGAAAACTAATGGCTTTGCTGTTTCATACTCATCCATCAGGCCATTCCAGTGCCGGACCACTCTCTCAGAGAAAAAATTTTTCCTCAAGTCTAATCTAAATCTTCCCCGGCGCAACTTGTGGCCATTCCCTCTCGTCCTGAGAGGGATATCTGAACCCTTAAGCTCAAGCAAGAAGATAGGAAGATCTAGTCACACATTGGTCACCAAAAGGGCAGAATAACGTTACAGTGGTAAAGAGAAAGTGGTCCACTTCTCATACCACACAGGAATGGATGAGGAACCGTGCCAATCAAGCACACATGCTCTGAGTCTTATTCTCCCACAACATACACTGTAGAAAGTTCACGGACACTGAAGTTCAGAGCTTCAAGAACTTTCTTCCTCCTCAGGCAACATTTAACTTTCTGATTAACAGTTCTCACTTTGAAATTTGTCTTCCAGCACAACAAAAGGCCCCAAACTCCACTTAACGTGCCTTCGTGCCTAGTGTATGCCATCACAGGAATTATTATTTGGACTACAGGAGAAAGCAGAGACGCCAAATTACTGTGCTATATGCTGTATAAACACACAATTAAGAGACAGACTTGCTTCACAAAATAAGAACAATACCTTGCTTGTATCTATTTGGTTGTTGTGTGGAATAAATGAGCAGCAGTCTTTGAGGGAGTTCAACTTGCTGAGAATTTGATAGAGGATAATGAGGGAAACTACCAATCTCTCATCTGTGTTCTTTGACGAGACTGGGCAAAGGTGAGAGTACTTTTAAGATAACTGTATAAACCCTTAAGAAGAAAGACCCAAACAAATGCTGCTGCTTTGCATTCATCACTGTACTTAGTTATTAAATACAAACACGGGCATTGTTACTGTTGAAAAAAAGAAGTCTTAATATTGGCTTCCTGCTAATTGTTTTGTTCTCTTTTCTAATCTAAAACTCTGACAAAGAAGAAAGGGGTTTTCTACAGCATGATGAATGATAGGACATTCAGATTCCTACTTAATGACAATTAATTTACTGTATACCCATGCAAGTTAGGATAGTTTTAATTAGTTTTTACAAAGTAAAAGGGTAACTTCATACTCTATTTAGATAAAAGCAGCTATTGCCTGACTAAACACATTCTCATCAAATACAGAAGGTGAGCTGAATGACCTTAGTGGGATTGCTTCTTATTTTAATTCTCTATTTACTGTTTTAAAATAATCCATTTGCATAATACTACTACGCATTTTTTGTCTTTAACTCTGAAATAATCCCTAATTGAAAAGTTGCTGCTATAATGAACTACAAATGTGTGATCTTAATTTTTAAAAACAAACAGAAAACAAATTAAAGAGCACATCTCAAATATATTGCAGCTAAAGCTGTGGAAACATTCCTGGTCAGAGCACGTACTTAGGTATATTTTATGAATGGGCTGAAATTATGGGCAAAGGTCAATATGCTTCCCCTTTAGTAAGAAGGGGAAGCGATAACGGGCTTTGGGATGCAAAAACTGTAATTCTATGGAGATTACAGCATGTACAAACTCTACTCACACATCCAGGTTCTTTGTGTGAGCGCCACTGTTTGTACAAGTACTGCAATGCCTTCTGATTTTCGTGGGTTCTCTAGCACACATCTGTCCATCTTTCTTTAGACTGAACATGTCCATTAAATTGTGTCTGCCTCTAAATAAGTAGTATGGAACTGCTAACGGCACGCATTTGGAAACTCCATCCTTGTAGGAACCAAAAACATTGCAAGTACAGAACACCACTTCAATGAAGTAATGTCTATTTATAAAAGCTGGGGATTTTTCCTTGCAACAACAAAGCAGCAGACTTATATTACCTGAACTACGCAAGAAAGTTTCCACTCTACAAGATATTCATATGCACCAAATGCATCAAGAGTGTACCTTGCCCATCCTTAATCCTCTTAAATACACAGAAGCACTTGGGCAATAGGTTAAAACAAGTCAGTAAGCACAACTCATCTTTTCCCCCTTTTGCTAAAATGAAAGTTCAGACAGAACCTCTACGTTCCCAGTGATGCGATAGCAGGTCTTAAGTTTCAAACTCTTAAGTTTTCAAGCACTAAAACCTGCACATTAATTTCTGGTCCATATTCCATGCGTAGGTTTATAACATTCCTGAAGTGGGTTCAAGGTATTTTACTTTACTGATGAACCATGCACAATATCACTGCAGTATATGTACGCTACCAGTGAAGTATGAGATTGAAAACAGAAACTGGACTAAAAGGTCCTTCACTATCACGATATTATAACCAAACTAGTTTGTCTCAACCAGTTCCACAACAGTCTATCGTGTCTCAGTCTGGTAAAGACTGCTGGTCAGTGAACTATTTCATGTTCCTAGGCACATGTTCTGAGGGGTAGCTCTCTACACTCCCATGTTTTCAGAGAAGAACCTCCTAACTCCCATAGTCCTTGGATCAGCAAGTATAGCAAGAAGCCAACAGTAGGGCACAAGTGAGAAGAAAGCACACACTACCCAAAGATTTTTAAAAAGCTGTGGGACAATTGGACAACAAGGTGCTGTAACGCTATTGTATTGCTCTGTACAGCTAAGCAAGAGTCGTCAGTTCTTGATTTCTTGTCATCATTTTCTACTTTTGTTCTGGAAGAAACTGATCTCATCCCAAAAAGCATGGAAGCATCTTCCAATTACTCCGCCTTAACCTTCTGGTTGATGAAAATAAGTGGCAGCAGGCAATTTGGAATAGGGTACTCTCTTTTCCTTCTTCACCAGGGAGGAGACAGATTAAAGATGTGAAAGTGGGTAATGAAGGCTCTTAATAATAGGGAAAACTAAGACAAGATCCTTAAGAATTCAGCAATCTGCTTCACCTTAGAAGCAGTCTCAAAGTCTTCAAGCCTATGATACATCAATTGTAAGCATGCTACCTCTCTAAGAAGGAGGGGGACATGCTCTCCTAATGAAAAAACATAAGTAAACCTTTTATTAACAGAAAGCTCATCAGGGGAAATACTCCCCCTAATGATGAAAGCAAGTTACTGACTGTGTATAGAAAAGGACCTTTTCTAAAGTACTCAAGCCATTGTGGAAATAAAATTTATAACCTACATTCAGGAACAGTCCTGTTCCTTTTGGTGCTTTCTTTCAAAGCTTATTTTCAGACTTAACATAACCTTTGTTTATCTGGCAACCAACATTCAGGTCCTTCAGCCTTAACCGGAGACTTACGTTGACTCCTCCTTCCCCATTTGCATTGAGAACTTTTGGGCCAGGCCAGGAACGCTGATTCCCTTTGCAGGACTGTCTTTATTTCTAGAAAATGTCACTTACTATCCATGGCGTGAAGATACTCCATATGAAGAGCACCAGCTCCAGCAGTGGCAGCTGAAGGAATGATGTCTGCGTAAGGGCTGCGCTGGCCTGCCAACAGAGCCATCTGATGATAATATTCAGCTGGACTGACGCCAGCGTGTGGAGCTAAAAGCACAACATAAAAAGCGGTGTTAATGACATAAGGTAAATGAAAAGGAAAGTTTTATCACATTGCTGGCTTCTCTGGCTATTAAAATGGCTTGTTTATTTTTTAATGTAATGCGACATCTGTAGCATGCCACCACTGGTCAATGTATTACAACCAATGATACTGCAAAGACACCATTCAGAAAAACAGCAAGACAAAGTATTAATGAGCTCTGCGACCTCATTTTTTTTTATATTTATTATAAAGTGATTCAAAAAGTGACAGGCTGACAGCAACATTAGCTAGTATATGATTTATTTAGTCACATAAAAAGCTAACCACATGAAGGAAAACCTTGTTAGAGTTTTATTCTCATTTACCTCATTCCTGGCCCAAAGGAATCCATCCCTAAGGTAACAACATGGCTCAACTTCAATAACCATTCAAGTTTCTGGAGTCTCTGCTTGGAGGACCAGCACTCACAGTGACAGTGCTCATATAAGTTTAGGAGAACACAAGGACAAAGCATGCTTTCAGGACAAGTACCTGTTGTCCATGAACAGTGACAGTGCTTTTTTTGAAGCACAAGCTGAAGTCGGTGAATGTATGCATCCCATACTCCAAAATTCATACATAAGCATTTTTTACTTCACATAAGAACAAGTTTGCTGAGTCAGAGCCTTGGACAAGATAGAGCCTTGGACAAGATAGGCTCTACATCCCATTATTGAGCATAAGGATGCAGACCTCTGACAGTGACCTGTATTAGCCTTTCTCTCCTGTAAAAATGATGCATGGAGCTTTCTGTTTCCCTGCAGTTTTCAAGTATGCCATCAACTAATGGTCAACTATGGACAAACACAAGAATCCATGTCATTTTAATACACCTTTATTTCAGCAGCCTTCTGTAGATGGTCATTTCACGGGTTTCTGTGAGAAGCGCTCATGAAATGAGCAATTCTGACTGTCATGTTATGCAGACTTTCTCTTCAATATCGACTCGTCCCACTTGCAAAACTAAAAATTTTGTTTCATGTGGTGGTATGTCAGTGCATAGATTTGCGTAAAAAACTTTTAAGTTAGGGGCTACACAACAACAGATAGATCATATATTCTTCATAATATTTCATATCGAAATTTCATATCGAAGATTTTTCTTTAATCCTAGTAGCCAAATCCTGACAGGAAACAGAATTTCAGGCTTCAGTTTTGCGGATTACTGACTTCCCTGAATATTCTTTCTTACACAGTACTATAAAAAGTGATAACTTTTCCTACATTAGATAACTGGATTCCAAATGCAAACTTCAGAGGCAAAGTAACATTTGTACTAAAATAAAGAAAATACTGGAGTCTGGAGAAGAGTTAAATTCAACAGCCACACTTCTGAAGTGCTACCTGCCTTTACTTTTACCAAAGAGAATGGAAGAAAGTGCTCTTGATGTTATAATGTAAAACAAACAACTTCAGGAAAAGCTCAAAAAATAAAAGTAAAACAGGAACAGAAATGGCACAAAAACTCAGCTGAGAAAAATTAAAGATTGCCAGTACTTTTTCCAAATTACAAATTGATTTTTAAATTTAATATAATCTCCTTCATTCTCCAACACTTTCTGTGAAACAGCAAGAAAAACATTCAGACCAAATCTCAAAAGAAGAGTATCTCACACTGAATCACTGATTTTAAGGTTTTACAGTAGCAGGCAACCACCATATCTTTCCAGACACACTTAACATATTTCCTGAGCTTTCTGACATAAGTGTCTGGGTTAACTAACAATAACACTGGCTGCAAAATTTAAAACGAACTGATGGAGAAAACACAGCAAGCTCATAATTGCATTAGTAAGTGTTCCATATGCTGAGAAATGCCCTGGTGCTCTTTAAAGATCATTCCTTACCTTCTTCAAACATAAAAAATTACCCTAATAAATGATGTATTGCACGAAGGGTAAATGAAGGGTAAATGGGAAGGCCTGCAGCATTGAATTTTCTCCTGTTTGTTCCTGGGTAGCTTCAGCTTTGTTCCTGACATTTTACAAGAGGAGAAATCTGCTTCTGCATTTGTGAGCATTGCTGAGCTTCATTTCAGCACTCGCACAACAGTAGTAATGGGTTCAGTCCTTAGCCTTGCCTTGAACACTTACACTGTTCAGAGGAATCTTTGGCCAACCCCAGCCCACGCTTTCTGTTGGGCAAGGTGAAGTGACAAGGTACACGATACTCTACCATTGCTGCAGCTATGGCAGTCATTCATTACAGCTGGCAAGACTTGTGGAGAACGTGAAACTGCTCTTCGTTATGTTACTGACTGTTTTGGCTCCTAGCCATCCCCAGATCTGAGTCAACAGACAGATCCGAATGCTGACCTAATTATTTAACTGGCCTAAAGCAATTAGGGTAGAAAGGGAAATCTTGATACGACTTTCAGAAAAACAGTAACAACTCAGAACGCAAGCCATGATATCCATTATGTTAACAGTACTTTACACGTATGTCTCCCTTTCAGTCATAGGATTTTTCATTTCCATTGTAGAAGTGCCAAAGCCGGAATCTGAACTACCCAATCCCAGGAACCTACCTCTGAAGAAAAAGCTATTTTTCTGCCACCTCAACAACCAGAAGACAAACTACGGATTCCAGCAGTTTTTCTATAAGCATGTTGCTCTACTGAAACATCTCCAAAGCCCGTATTAATTTACTGTATTTTCATGAACACGGAAAAGAGCTTTAGCTATTATGTGTACTAATGAAAAGTTAACTTTGTGTAAGAAGTCAGTAACCAAAGCATTAATGAGCATTAACTCAATCTGTGTTGTGTACATCTAAGTGTCTCCTGCCACCTGAAAGGCCCTGGATACTCAAGGCATCTACACAAACCTGGCAGACACAAGATGGGCTTTTAATGGATAAAACTGCCTTTATCAGGTGGCAGCTGGAGTCAAGGTAAGATACTCCAGAGACTTCAACCGACACCAAACACCTAATTTGTAGACAAGTGAGTCTTAGCACCATTGCAGTTATCACAGAACTGAAGAACACCACTAGTCACAGTCTCCAACCGGACACTGCATGATTGATCACCACCCTCTGGGTTTGGCCAGTGAGACAGTTCTCAACCCACCTCACTATCCACTCATCTATCCCACACTTTCTCAGCTTTGTTGTCAAGATGAAGTGGGAGACAGTATAAAAAGCCTTGCTGAAGTCAAAGTAGATGATGTCCACTGCTCTCCCCCCATCTACCCAGCCAGCGATGCCATCACAGAAGGCCACCAGGTTGGTTAAGCACCATTTCCCCTTGGTGAATCCGTGCTGACTACTCCTGATAACCTTCTCTTCCAATTGCCTGGAGAAGGCATCCAAACAAGCCGTTTCATCACCTTTCCAGGGACGGAGGTGCGACCGACTGGCCTGCAGTTTCCCAGACTTACAACTGAGATTCAGATTCAGCTAGTAAAACCTAAGTGCCTTCTTTTAGGTGAACTGAACAGCTCTCTAAGGCTCCACTTACTGCACTACCTACATCTCACTGGATGAGAGACAGCAAAACTGTAATGGTAAAATTACAAGAATTTTTTCAAAATATTTTGTAACTTAACAGATAAATTACGTTTATCCTATATCAAAAGTTCCAAAGCTTTCTGAGTCCAAACAAGTCTGCGCATCCAAACTGTTAATTCAAAATATATATATTTAAGTTTTAAGAAAATAACTGGATTAAAATAAAAACTGTGGAATTAGTAAGGATTCACACAACATCCACAGTGCTGCTAGAAAAGCCCTTATGTGAATGCCATATAACTTGACTGACAATAGGTCATTAAAATTTATTCTCATAAGAATATGCACCTATAACTAATGGATTAACTGTAAAGGTATACGTTCTTGTAAGTGAGGACTAATTAGTTATCCATTTGGATAGGGTGTGCTGCTCATTTTTCAAATTCATCTAGAAGCAGTTTAACTCTGGTAAGTTTCTGCATATACTAGCATGAAGACTTTTCCCAGCGTTACAAGAATTTAATTATCTTCACTCTACACGCTTGTTTGCTGGTGCGTTATATTTTATTTCTCTTCATCATATACTATGATTTGGAATGTAAAATTACTGACTACATTATTGAAAACCTTACTATTAACAAGACTGAGGCCGTTCACAATTCTGTTCATTGCTCACTTTGACAAAATTCCCACTGAGATAGGAACAGAAGACGCGTCAAAGTAACAACAAAACCCGCAATGGAGGTTCACTTCAGCCCAAGTAACCTGGAAAGTAATAGCTATGCTCACACCAAGTACTACAGTATTGACATTTCAAGTACGCTCACCACTTAAACTAAAGTGGCTAGTCCCGGTCACTAGTCATTTCTTTTACACCAATTTCATTTGGCCATGTCATTGGCTACAGTAAACTGAAATAAATCTAAATAGATCAACCAAATCAGAGCATGCTTTACGCAGTCAAAAAATACTATTTTAATCAACAAGCCTTTTGTAGCTGAAGAACTCTGTGAAGCTACAGTGATTTATCCTCACACACAATCTAGCACAATTCAGTATAGATGCACAGGATTTCTCGGAAGACCAAAGTCACACCCAAGATCAGCTCCACAAAGAAAAGATGTTACAAGCCAAAAAACCACTCTTTCAGATTAAATTTTGAATGAGGCAAGGCCTTCTTTTTTTTTTTTTTCCTGGAGTTTCAACATTTGTGAGATGTACAAATGAGCCATGATAGGCTGATGAAGTATTGAAACATTTATGACATAATGAATATGTCTGACAAATCTGCTGAAGCTGCTTTGAACGAGGGGGAAAAATGCTGACAAGATTAATATAACTTAAGTTGTTACAATGACAGAAAACAGGAAACCTGTCTTAACCCACCGTCTGTTGGGCTGAGTCCACGGGCTGCCGAGATCATGGACAGGGATGGGCTGCTGTGCAGGGAGCGGATATAGTCCATGTACGGGTTAATGTACGGGTGAGGAGTGCTGAAGGGAGACTCTGATGCCGCAGCGGGATTTCTGTGTGGGGAAATTCTAATGAACGGAAGATCTGAATATGTTGGGCTACTAGATAAGGCAGAAGGCCTGGAAGACAAAAGGAAAAAAGAAAACAAACACGTCAAGTTAGCTGTATGATAAACAGAAACAGTTTAAAAGGTAACATACTTCTGTCTTGAAGAATAACAACTTCATTGCACGTGTAGTAACTTCCACAAAATCTGACTGCCCGAAAAGAAAAAGGAAAGGAAATGGATTATTCTTTGTACCTACTATTAGAAACATTTCTCCGTCCGGTTTTAAAATAACCTTATATATGAATTAATCTTTACATCCCTCAATACCCTTTCCCCATAGAGTTTAGCAGATAATCAATTAATGTGAAATTTGCACCCTGTATATTGGATACTAAGTACTGCTGCAATATTGAGGACACTGAGATGATGATGAATCACTTTCACCTCATAACCACGCCTATTGGATAAAAGTTTTGAGTTAAACTGTGCTCACCATCTTGATTTGCCAGCTTATTCTTCCGTAAACAGCAAGATTGCACATCTGCACAGAAATAATTTCAGAATATACCAACTTCGTAAGCCATTAAGACAGCCAGGCCCTTTGGAGTACTTATTGTTCACGTTCCTTCACACAAAAGATGCTGAAAATTCAGTGGGAAAGGAATGGTAGACTGATGCATATGTTTGCTTTCAGTGTGGCACAAGAGACAGATGCCTTTAAGCAGTCGAAAGTAATTAACTATATCAGCTGTACAAAAGGGAGGTGTACTGCCCTCTCAGTACACCTGTACAAATCTGTGATGAACTAAGGCTGAAAGCCGAGTTCACAGCTGACGCAAGAGAACTAATCTGCTGAAACTTTCCCCACCATCACACTCTGACAGTGCGATGGCATCAGACTCCAAGTGGAGACCCTTCTATTACAGCACCCAGTCTCCAAAGGCTCTGGAAGAAGTTCAGATTTCATCAGAAGGGGTTGAAGTGCCTGCCCTTGCCAGCTTGCTCTACGGCAAAAGACAGCGAGTAAGCCTGTCATGCACTTCCTCTAGTCAAACTGGCTGACCTGAACTAAATGTTTTTTTGTTCCCATTTTTTCCAATTAATTTAGCATATATATACAGCACAGACTCAGGCAACAGCTGTGAGAGCAGCAAGAGCAGAATGTTCCTTTGATACTGCTGGCTTACAAAGAATAATAAAACAAGAAATGTATCTTCTTTTTCTTTTAACATATACCATGATCAACGAAGAGAGTTGTCATCACGTAAAAGGTCAGCAGTGCATGATCTTACATGGGAGGTAATTCTGCCCTGCTATCAGCTCAGAAACACCAACTTATGAATGGAACAGAGATCAAAGTTATGCATTCCTAAGAGGACATGAGTTTCCCTGCAAAACCACAGAGGCTCATAAAATCCTGTGGAATAAAGATTTTTTCCTGTTGTGCTCTTCTCACTCTTTCCCCTTTCCCTTCCTCATTTGCCTTTTGTGTGTTTCTTGCCCTCACAAGGTTTTTTGCAAGGTAAGCATTCCACTTATGAAAATACCTCCTTGCTCCAAAGTCTGTCACAAGGCTGCATTGGCTGTGTTCACAGCAGGCATCAGCAGTGGAATCACTCCTTTAGCACTCCAGTAAAGTACCCATGAGAAGCCTGGCCACACACCATTCACCATGTTTAAAATGCACGTAGCAGCAGAAATCAGGAGCAGATTCCCACACCGCCATGCAAAACAGGCTCCTCCTTCCTCACAGCACATGTTTTTAGAGCATCTGTGTTTTGGAAACACAGCCTGGGTGGAAATACAGCCTTATTCCTGCTGGTGCTGTGGAACTCGCGTAGCCACGAAGCACGAGCTGTCTTGCAGTTTCCTGCCATGCTGAGGGTGGAATGCAGGAACCTTGAAAACTCATGGTGATGTAGAAAGCAAAAATACCACAGCTGGATATCACATTACAGGGTGAATTTCCTTCCCATCTCAGTAGCGAGGAAACTAATGTAGTGTAGCAAATTCAAGCTTAACAAAGAAACTAAGTTTGGAAGCAACCACATCACTTTACAAATCATTTCTTCTACGTTCATATCAGCTCAGGAGGAGTTCTTAAACCAAACAGAGTGTTGTCAAGCATGAGCCCTGGAGCTATCTGGTGCATATCGAACAGAAAACTGTTCAACAGCTTTTGAAGAAGGCTGGATCTGTGTTACCCTGGTGATTCACTCTCTAACTGGCCAACAGCAAGCTGCTACAGGCAAGAGCGAGAGGGAGAGATGGACTCTAAACGTTCACTAACCTCTCTCCAGCATATGATTTTAACTTGTTACTATCTTCTCTACATGCTTCCAGCCTGTACTTTACTCACTCCTTTGTGTTTCCAGACCCTCACCTCCCTTACAGTTCCATTTTCCCTCTGCCTTCATCTGCTCTCAGTTCCCATTGCCTGAGCCCTAGGATTTATTCCAACACAAGTCACATATCCTTCTCTTCCTTCCCTTCATGATAAACTTCAGTATGAACATATTTTTATTTGTTTAACTCCCTCCTTCAAACTAAAATAACATTTCTAGTAAGGGTGCAGCTAAACACACTTACTATTAGCTGTCACCTTCCAGTACTGCATTTGATCTTAGATTGAAGCCTCTTTCCACGCCAATGAAGAATGACTATTTTCCTACATAAGCAACACACTACAGCCCAGGATTGGCTCTGCAGACACTCAGTGATGAGCAAATCAAATCTCCAGATGTAAGCAGTAGTCCTCCCCAGCATGCTTATTTAATATGCGTTTCATCCCTGGTTTTGGTCTGAGGCTACGACATGGGACTAAAAGAAAGTGACTTCAGCATGAGAAAAGTCAGGTACGTTTTCAGCGACACTACTTGTCAATCCATACTTCATTTGTAAGCCAAGGGAAGGAAAGAATTGCTCTGCATTTTCTCCTACACCGGTGTTTTCCAGACAACGCACTTAAAGCACTGAGGCTTCCCATAGAGAAGGATCTAAGCAGATGCACACTCTTCCTTTAATTAGGCCTGTTGTGTCTGCTCCAGAGATCCAGCAAACTCAACTCAAATTTAATAACATGTCTATGATACTTTCAACAGCTCTTTATGTTACAGGTTCCCACATTTGGGACATTAGGCTGACTTTATTCTACTTCTCAGTAATACTGATTACACTTACATTCCAGACACATTAGAGATGTGTAAGAGAAGCAGCAAGAAGCAGAGCTAGCTGTGAAGGTGTCTCCTCCTTTCTGTCCAGACTGCCTTCCTTTTCATCACTAACGTGCTGAAATACTGTGAATGCCACACAACTGCTGTACCTAACAGTACCTACCTTCCCACCACCTATCAATCTGCAGTCTGCCACCTTCCTCCTGTTCAGACTCTGAAGCTCTGGAGAGTCTCAGCTTCTCATCAGAAGAATAGTACACGAGTGCTGAGGCAGTGACACTGGTGTAAGGGCAAAATGTATATTTTTTCCTATTAAATCATGACACTTATCTTGACAAATGTTACAGAGGTGTCTACAGAGTCTTAAAAACTCACATGGTCACACCAGTTCAGCAGCTGCAAGAATCAGATGTACAGTAAAGCACAAAAAGAGCAAAGCCGCTTTTCTTCTTCCTGGCCACTCCCAAACTATAGGTGAGCTATACGTAAGAATTTAGGTATTCATAATATTGGTGTGTCATTTTTTCTGTTGCTTGCAGCTGGAGCAGACAAACTCTTGACAAAACGACCAGCCAGTAGCAGCTTGGGAATTCAGCCATCACAAAAACCGAACAAAGTACAGTTCCCTTTTCAGACCATTTAACTCTTTCTTAATTGGGGAAGGAAAATGATAGGATACTAAAAGCTGACGTGTCAAGCATGAGCTAGTTTACATTTATTTCAAGATAACCTACAGCTCAGGCAGGAACTGAAAGCCCTGGGCTCAGCTTCTTGGTACATGGGTGTGGATAGAGGTCCTGCGTGAGGCCATACAAAGCAACTATGGTCTGGAGGTTCTCACACTGGGCTTCTCTGGAGTCCTAAACTGCTCTAAAATGTGCCAGGATACAGCTATAGTGCACATGGTCTCTGGATTGGCATCCCTTGCAACTGTGAAAAGTACAGTAGATCCAGAAGCACCGTACAACTTCCATGTTTGTCACTACAACAGCTACGTCTGCTGGAAGCAGATTTAAAGCCGCTCAGGACAGTCACCAAGGTTTGTGCCACAGGAAATACTGGAGCAATGTTACGAGATTTGGTTAGTGTCAGAGAAGCAATTTGTCACAAATATTTTCCAAATTGCTTGAAGTTGTGACTATGCAAAAAACTCAGCTCAAAGCACAACCTATCCTGAAAAATATACAAAAAAAAATTACGGTGCTTTAAGGATTTCCTGATTTTAAAGGAAACCAAAACTCCAGGACTAGAAATATTAATGCCAACTTTGGTCCTGGCAAATTTTTAAATGGCTCTTTTACGTACCTGTTGAAAAATAGATTCATATTGAAAATAGGAAGCGACTCTTAACTATAACATTGTAAATATGACAGTGAGCTGAGGTTACAGAAGGAACAATAATTTATCTCACAGAACAAAGCTTGTCAAAGAAGTGGGATGAAATATTGTAACATGCCCTAATTTATTATTGCCTTTTCATCCATCTTGTTATATTATGAAAGTGTCAAAGTTCAAACCTTGATATTTAATCATTTAACAGCACGTTATTCAATGCTGGAGCAAACATTGATGGCATAACTTTCATACCAATGATACCCACGCTACTTCTCTGATACCTGCTCAATTCAGTTCTGCTTGAACAATTGAAAAATGTTAAACTCATTAAACTGTCTACCACTCTTTAGTTTGGTCTTTCCCAAAAACTTTAACGCATACAATTTCCAGTAGGCCATGGGAGATAAACTAGCAGTAAGTAATTCCTTGCTAGGTAGACAATCCTATTTTAAAGCACATAGCTGAATCCCTTTGGTAATGTCTCCCACGCTAAATGATTATGGCTCTTTGTACAGACTGGCCCTTTGGCACCAGGAGTTAACGGTTATCTAGAAAAAGCTTGTCAGCCCTAAAACACTAAGGCATGATCCCGAAAATTCCAATAAGAACAACTCTTACAGTTGTGAGTAGACCAACTGATCAAGTTACTGCTCACTGTTACAAGTATATTCATGGCTGTAGATCTTTCATAAATTGGGCTGGGACAGCTAATTACATATCTAGATGATATGGGGAAATCACAAGTCAAACAATCGTCCCGCTTCTCAAAATCTTTAGTTGCTACTTTATATAAATTGAAATCAAGAGAAATTATCCTCTGATTTTGCCCGTAAGAGTCTGAAGTGATCATGGTTATACTCTTCAAAAGCACAAAATGCTGACCCAATTCTGCTGCCCTGAGAGCCACCATAAAACCCTCCACTGGCTTCAATACAATAACAATGAAGCTGGCATTGATAACTTTTAAAAGGCAATTCCACAGCTCCTTTTCTCTTTCCGCTTCTAGTTGAATTTGCAAACAATCAAACACATAAATATGTAAGTATGGGAAACCAATCATAATTTATTTTTTTATTATTTTATTTTTTTCCCCAGAAATGGTATCTTAAAATAAGCAGTCCATTCCCCTAGGATCATTCACTACCTTCAGGAAAGCTAAGCAAATGATTTAGAATGTTTAGATTTAATTGCTAGCACTACAGTCAGCACAAGGAAGATAAGTCACAGAACCACATATGGCAGAAACCCTGTAGGTTTCAGTAGGTACGTATACTATAAATCATGAATAGGTCAGTGCCTACATAGCTTACATACAAAAGCAGCTAGATCAAGACTTGAGGTAAACAGGCCCTGTCTGAGGTTCCATCACTTATCTGCTCTGTCACCTTCAACAAGTTTGTTGACTACTGCCTCTTCAGATGTCTCCCCAGATGTAAAAACATGGCAAAGTGCTCAGAGAGTGCTTAGTATCTACAAGGTCAGACCAACCGATAATACTCTACAAATATTTTCTCATTGAGGCAAGGACAAGATCTCACAAAACGTTCAGCGCAGTTCTGAAACACAAATATAATAAAATTAAAAGGTATTGTTGAACATAAAAAGATAAAAAGTGACGAAGAGAAGTTTATGGTGCTGGAAATCACACAAAATAACTAGCTGATGACCCACAGCAAAAGCATATTACTCTGGTTTCCCATTCCTTTTACGGAAAGTGTTAACATTATGTAGTTACAGTTAAAAATTGGCTACATTAATCAACACACCAAATCCTTAGTGATTGCATTCATTCCTTTTATGCAATTGACAGACGGCCTGAATGCAGATCCGGCTTTTTACAGGCTTCCTCTCCCACCTATAAAATACTTCATAAATAACTCAACTAACAATTTCTGTGCTCGCTCAAGATGTGTTTACACTGTAAAAAAAACAAACAAGTGAAAAAAAAAAAAAAAAAGAACAGTGAATTTTTATTCCATTATTTAACTTTTTTTGTTTTTTAACATAACGTCAGCTGTAACTGGTGACCTTCATTCCAAAGTAACAACTGTACTGAGTGGGACCATGGCCATAACAACTGTACTGCTGAGGGACCATGGCCAACCTCAGTGAACAGGTGAGAAAAACAACTGGGTCAGGTAACACCTAAGGTCACCAGAGTCCAGCTGTCAAAAGGTTTTAAGTGTGAATTCTTCCACGTAGAGTTCCTCGTATTTGCACAACACCCACTCAACAAAGCTGACCGTGCACTGAGTTGTTGGATGTAACCGCAATAGAAACAGCAAACAGAAGAAAGACTAGCCAGATTTGGCCAGTTAGAACTTCCTTTGCTCCTTTCTGTCTGAGCCTTACCAAGGAATTGCCTTATCTCACTCAGTGCTGCTTTGTATGAACTATAAATAGAGTAAGATCTTATATCCAGCACAGCCAAAACTCAGTGCTGGTAAATTTTTCCTCCCAGTTTTTACCCGATTCCAACTATATAGATTTGTGGACACTGCTTTATCAAGGATTGTGTGTCAATGCTGCATTTGATTGAAAACTCTTGATTACAAATATAAAACAGATTTGTACTCCAAGTAAATGTTATTCAAATAAGCTCAGAAAACGCCCTGCTACATGTGAGACCATAGACCACCATGGACCTCCATATACCATTTCCTCTTAAAGATACGTGGAAATACAGCAGGAAAATCTAAAATGTCTACAGCATACTAATTACCTGCTGTTATTAATAACAGATTGGACAGTGAAATGACCAACTGCATTCCTAAAGCAAACTACCAGGCTCTGCAGTTCTCCTTTGATGCTCCAGAGGTGGTCTCATTTGCTATTCAAATTTTAGCCCCCTCTTGGTTACAGTCGTGGCCAGCCACACTTGAAGTGTTTAAACCACACAGGCACCATCATACGAATGTGTGGGCACATATAAATTCTCCCTGCGTTCCTGCGACCCCTTTCTTCCTTCCCTTTCCCCTTCCTCTCCTGAAACCAGCAGGTCAAAGGAGCGACAGAAGCTTTCTCACACTTAATGCTGTTAAGTCAGCTAATTGAATAAACATTTGTTTAACATTTGCTCCTATTTCACTAACGCACTGTGAGAATGAGAAGAATTTTATTTTCCCCTTCTCCCCTATCCTCCCCCTTCCTTAGGAGTGCCACTAGCTGTTATCACAGTGACTAATGTGCTGTATGTGGCCATTATAGTCTTCAACTCCGAAATTACACCCAGGATGAACGATAGGCTCTGCCTGTATGCTGATTGGAGTTGGATGATGATTGATTAGAAGAAAGTCCGACTACGTAGCCATGCAAAAAGAACTGCACTAACCCACAGGCTTAAATACTACAGAGCATTTCACCAGTGGGTTCAGAGCTATTAGATGTTTTCATATTAACAACATTTCTCACATCCAGGTTTGTGCATTTTATCTTCATTCTTTCAAATCCTGAAATTGCTTGGATAAGAGCGTTTTATATATATTTATACGCATTTCTAAGAGTAGCCTGAACTTTTAGGGGAAATTGAAGAGGCTTTGTGTCAAGTACAGCTAAATCCAGCCTTTCTATATCAAACCCCTGCTAGAAAATTACTGTGCAGATGATAAGGCTGAAAGATATAATAAAAAGTGACTCTACTCAATTTACACTGCAATATTGGTATGACTGAATATTTTTCATTCAGCTGACTGATAAAATCACTAAACTGTATTGCAGATAAATAAAGGAGGCTTCTGTCAAGAATAAACACCATTAATCATGAAGTCTCACCCTCTGAGTTGCTGTGCTATGCAACTGCACAAATGCACCATCACAAGTGGCACGTTACCCAGTACCTCCTTTCTTTCCTTACTTTCCTGGTGAGGCTGCCTTCTTAGGAAACTTCTTTTCTAAAGTGTATTTACAGCATTTAACAGTCTCTGAATATCTTTTCCATTCAAGTTTACAGGCAATTTCAACTGAAATCTAAATCTCAGTAACAATTCGTTCAGATAAAAATTGACCCTGTGAGACAAAGTGAACCAATGCAGACTGCAGCTTCTCTGCTGCAAATCCAGCGTTAAGATTGACAAGTCCACATTTAAACTGGTGAAGATGAGATCTCTGTAACTCTAAAGCTGAAACAAATAGGAGAATTTAATCAGCAGCCCCAAAATCTCTTCCCCTTTACTCCCCCACATCACATTTTCCTACAGGATGCATTACATACATTCACTGCTTCCGAATAAACGCCAAGAATCTTTTTGAGTTCAAATACAAGATTTGTCAGCATCGCAAATCTAACAAGAGAATTGATGGGATTTCTTTCCAAGACAGCCTTATATGCTAAAACCGGACATGTGCTGAAAGAGAATGACTGTTATCCAGCAAAAGCACAGTCATACGAAAAGAAAACCAGACAAGTTAGGTAACCTTTTTGTAACCTGTTTTAGAGCAAGTGATGATTCAATAGTGGCCACGTTATTAAGCCAGAATGAAGCAGTGCCCTACACACTAATGAGGTTAAAAAATTTAGTTTGGTCTTCGCGTTAAAAGCACTTAGCAAGGAGTCTGCTTGGCAAGGACCAACTGTGTGCTGGAGCACAGGACTAATCACACAGGCAGGAATCAAATCGACTGGAAGAATTAGGAGACTTGCGGCCCCGAGGAATGTAATTCATGCAGAAAAGCAGTTGTCAGAGCAAGGCCAGGGAACTGTGTGGGAAGAAAGCAAAATAAACAGCTCAACAAAGAAAACAAAGACACTGGAATAGTGGCTTTTCTAATGCTTGAGTACACTGAAACTTCAGTGGGTGCATACAACAAAAACCTCACCAGAGAAGACCTCTATCCAAGCAAATATACAGGTGAATAGTGTGCTGGTTGAAAACACTCCAAAAATCCCTAAAGTTCTTTAAAAAAAAAAAAATCCATGACATTGTAACATACAAAAGAGAATGCACACATACGTATGCATGACTGAGAAAAGAAGAAAAACATCCAAACGGTACAGAGATAAGAAGAGTGCTGAAATGGTTTTGACAGTTCCTCCCGATTTATTTATCTTACTACTGTTCACAGATCGGAAGATGATGCAGCCTGCATGCAAACAGCATTCCTGCCAATATGCACCGATACCCACTGAGGAAAAACTGCACCGCCCGTTGGGATCCACTCCGACACGATGCTGTGTGCACCAGGGCATTACCTGACCAGAAAGAAGAGGTTGAACCTGCTCTCAACCTCACCAATGCTAGGGACGGGTGTGATTTGTGACAATAAACTTTGAAAACAACTGATAACTGAATTTCACAAACACTCTGTTATCTGAAAAATAGTGTTTGCAGCTAGTGGGTTATTACTCCCAAACTGAAATTTTTTAGAGACTTATGTTTTTATAGTAATTATCTACAGTAAGTACCTCTCTCCTCACTTAATTCCTTCATTGATGATTTTAACAAGACTGATCTGAATGTCACGCTTACTACTGTTTCAGCAAACGTGAGCTTCTTTTCTTCTCTTACCTCCTTCCGCTAAGGCAGCAGCAAAGGAGGCATTCTTCCGCCTGGTGAAGTACCTGAAAAGCCTCTCAAGTTACCTCAAGTGAATAGTCCCTCCAATGTCTGTTTTGTGATGCCAAGAAACGTTCTTTTTTCCGAATTCAAAAATAAAGCAAACCAAAACTCTCTGCTTTTGTTTCACAAACCTATTATATGTCATGTCCAGAATATTTGAAAAAAAGAGATCTGGGGAAAGAGAAAGGGAGAAAGCCTTTTTTCAGTTCTAATCATATATGCTAAAACTAGATCTTAACTGCTAAGGCAACAGCGAGTTAGCAATAATAAAACAAAATCAGTGACTGAATGTATTTTACATCACACTTGCTACCTAAATTTGGTTGTGAAAGGAACATTTGACTAAAATTTTAACTATAAATACTACAGAAACGGTGATCTGAAGCTTCAACATTAACCATTTCTGTTGAGGTTTAACCATTTCTGTTGAGGTATGGCTGAGTTTGCTTTTCACCTCTGTACTAATGACAGTAAACAACCCAAAACTGGCGTTCGTGAGGACCAGTACCTATTACTGAAGACAGAAAATATCAGATAGAATTTCTTCCCTAACCGTTGCTACATGTGATTATACAGATTTATAGAAATTACTGTCTGTATGATATAGACAGTGTATTTTCAGAAATGCCTAAAAGCACTCCAGTACAACCCATGACACTCACTTTGGGGGAAAAAAATAGTTTTGTGATTTGTGCTCATTACTGCACCTCAGTGCATTAGGTACATGTCTATGCTGTACCTAAGAATACAAGTCAAGGAGTTATCCTTTGAAAACACAGCTGCTTCACAGCTCTGTGTGAGCAGCTTTATCAGTTATTCAAACTCATTGTCTGAGCATCCCTGCAAATACCATGCAAGCAAAAGATTAGTGTCAACATCCACCATGGCAGTACGGTTCACACAGCAAAGGCGAATGCTGCAAAATCGAAGTTAAGAGAGGGAAGAAACAGATTCCACTAAGTGCCACTTCTTGTACTTTCTTTGCCAGTAACAGAAGTCCAGGCGTGGGGGCTGGCTAGGGTGAGACCACACCAGTGCGAAAACACTCGGGTTTCTGGGCAGGTTAGGAAGTAAACTACACATCTGCCATCACTGCATCTTTGCAATTCAATCCAATTACAAGAGTAGGAATTCAGTTCCTAGAAAAGCCCGATGTCCTTGGAAGGAGTACAGCGAGCCAAGGGAGAGGCCAGCTATGCAAGCTTTCTTGGTACTGTCTAGATAATGTATGTTGATAGTGATCTTCCACAGTGAAGAGGAGAACACCTGATTGCCCCTGGTCATTCAGCTCCTGCCCTCCCTGACAAATCTGTCCACGGTGTTGTTAAATAGGGTTATTTGTGTTGGAGGCCTCTATAAACTGGACTGGACTATCAATCTTTCTTACACAGGCTAGAGAAAAAGCTATGATAAAACTAGGCTGAATTTCAACAGATACAGGACAGAAAGATATGTATCTTTAAGGAGATAGCCACTTGAATCTGATCTGTTTAGAAAATCTCCCTCATGAAATACTCCCTAAATTTCTGTTGATCCTTAGCACCAATGGTCACAGCATCTAATAAATTATGCTTTTGAGAAGACAGTTCAGTTTGTTCCTTCAGAAGGAACGTATTCCTGGCACATTTCTTTAGGATGCTTTGCCACTGTCTCTCACTTTTGTGGGGTCTCCAGAAACAACACCCCTACTACAAAATAAACTCCAAATGTAATTGTAGTCTACTGCAGGATCAGATCAACAGATTCGATGCTGGAAGGGACTAAGCATTATCTTCTTGCCTTGTCTTGAAAACAAGGCAAGTTCACAGAGCCCAGCTTCAATGAAAACATCTTCTAGAAGAAGCTCCCAAGTCCTTCTTTGGTTGTGTAAAATTTTTCTAAGACCAAAAATCAACCTGTCTAACATTCCAAATCAGTTCCTCTGTTAATCAATAAAGTCAGCTATAGATGTGGACCCAGTCTACCCTGAGGCACATATATCAAACACTCACTGGGCACAATTCTTTGGGTGAATTTTTTTTCCAGGGGGCAGCTAGTTAGTCTCCTGATTCTCAGAAGCACAACCAAGAGAAGCTCAGGAGTCTGCTTTCTGATGCAAATATCAATTTAGACATATCCATACACATAAATAACATGCTGGTTTGAGTGAAGTGTGGTAAAACCAGAAACAAGGAGGTATTTAATTTCTGTTTTGTCCTCTTTAGGAAAAATGCTGAACTAAATTCAATCCATATTCTAACATTATAGGACATCATGACTTTGCTGGAGGATGAGAGAGTCTAAGGGAAATATTGTGCAAGTGTATGATGAAGACGCTCTGTGCTTCTCCACTGCAGACATACTCATTGCTCACATTTCTTCCAGTTAATACCTACTCCCACTTTAGGGACTTTCAATTCACAACACAGAAATCTCACCACTACACTTAAGAAAGAAAGCAAAAAAAAAAAAAAAGAAAGAAAGAAAGAAAGAATGCTAAGACTGTAACTCCTCAGTTCTCTTTGAACCAAGATTTAACATGAGTGGAAGAATTGTACTGAAAAAAAAAAGGAGTCTGTCACAGTCCAGTACCTCACAGGCCACTGCAACAAGTTTGACAGCAGCCTCTATAGAGTTGGCTTGCTTCTGGTTCACTGCACGTGAATACCACAGTCAATGTCTGCTCACTCGACTAATACTGCTGACTACAACACAAAGAACACAGGAATTTCGTCCAAGAAACCAGAGGCTCAGAGCCTCTGAATGTGCACTATATTTAGAGCTTGCATACTTTGCAGCTGATAACAGAATGAGATAATAGAAATTTCAAGAAGCAAAACCCTAGCACTGCAGCTACTCTATGCATTTTTGGTTGAACATTAAATTAGTGACCGACTAATTTATACGGTCTCTGTGTTTTTGTGAATGAGTATTTTTCCTACTTGTTTTGCTCAAGATTCCCTCTAATTTTCCATCTTCCTCAGACTGTGTAGATCCTTCCATTAGTTTTGACGCAAAAATCGAGATTAATTCAGATTAAGTCTGTGATATATTCTAGCAAATATACCCATCTTATTACATAAAAAGGGTGCATACGCACACACACAAATACACGTGCTTGAACTTACATCTGCACACAGGGAGAATCCTAAAAGCTCCAAGGCATGCCTACCTACTCCTCAGCCTGCAGTAAAATGTTACACGTGCAGAGATGTCCAGAGGAAAGACTTCTGTATCCACTCACTTTGCTTCCATCAACTCTTAACTTAGGCTGGCTTGAAAAGTTTGCCTTAGGGAACCACTTCTCACTGGCAGAAAGGAATTTGTCTAAGTACTGTTACAAGCCCAGATGGGGTAAATCAGCTAAGTGGCAATGCTGTCCAGTGATAATACTTCAGTGCTGATAAGGCTAGAAGCTGTTGCTCTTTAGCACCATAATCGATGCAGATCACTTTAAGAATCCCTTCTGTTGGATTTAAGCCTCACCAGACAAATCTGTGCCGACCTGCCTCACAAATGGACTTCACACAATGACCACCAAAGGCCTTCCTCTCTCTTTCACCTTTGCATCACACCTACGAGCTGTTGCTATCAAGGACTGTATCATGAATGGTGACCAGTTAGCAGCACGCTGGCAAAAGCATGATTTTCTCAAAAAGGCTGGGGACCACGACTTCTCTAGCATCTCTGGTTCTCTGTGAGGCGGGATGGAATGTGACGGAAATCCCACTTACACACATTGCATTATAGGGCTGCTGTCAGGCCACCAGACTGCCTCTGGAAACTAGCAAAGACAGCAGGAACAAAAAAAAACAAAACACAGAGAAAGGTGAGACTTGAGTTTCTTTTTTTCTTTGTAAAAAAGAGGAATAGAAAACTGGGGAAAGTTTCTACAAAATAATTTCTAACAAAACAAAGCTCTCCTCTTATTTCAATTGCTTTAAGTTCCCCAACCGTGCCAAAAAACAAGCTCGCTGTATAAGAACAAAGACCCTCTGTTAATGTAATATTCATCTGCTGCTACCGTTTCTCCTTTAAAAATCTGTAGTTCCTGGGTATCACAATTAGCTACTCCTGAAAAAATGATTATGTCACAAAGTATTATCTACAACAGAACCACATGAATCATGTGAACCAAATTTAATCTGGTGCTGTTAGAGGCAATTCTGTTGACTTTCATGTGTATGTGCTCACTAAAAATAGAGCTTTTAGCAGTGAATCCTTATTTGATCTAGAATTTATTTGCCAACATAAAAGATTTTTTTATGTAAGGTACTCTTTGCTCAATACCGTCTCTTTCTTTTGTAGCAGGAAGAAAGCAAATGCACAAAAAGCATGAAAGAGTCCAACTGAGTTTGCAGAAACTTCATATTTTTAAAGGAGAAACAGTGGCAGTAGCGTAACAGAGTTTATGTAAAACAGCTATATTCAAAAATGCTTCCCTATTTCACTGCATGCACGTTTTTTTCTTTCAGCTGTCTCTCAGTGTCACAAACGTAGCCGAAGCACCTATCCTTTTCTGCAATTCAGTATATGCCACGAAGTACAGAATAATTTGTTCCTGACTTTTCCCAGTTTCAAGCACTTTCTAAAAACACAATCTGTTTCTGAATGCGCTCTGAAAGTGTGCTTGCAAAGGAGAATTTATGATCTGCAAGTCTTACGGTAAATATTACTCAAAAAGTAGCAACAGCTGAACAAAACACTGATTCACTGTTTTAAATGAGGCAACGCCACATCCTGCATGAGAAATCACAGTTCAGCTTTAGCTTAGACTCAGGCCCCCTTCTCCCTTTCTCTGTGAAAGGTCTGGCACTGAAAAAAACCTCTCAAGCGAAGGTTATGTGTGGGCAACCAACCCTGCCGTTTCACTTCTGTGAATTCCCATCGGCACACCACCATGTCACCAAGAGGCATATCATGCTGCCTACAGAGCCTACAACATGCATCCTCACGGCACGAAACTAACACCAAATAACCTTAACGAGTCACTGAACCACAGTGCTTACTTGTCAGATACTCGCTGTAAAAATGCCCCTGGCTATTTGCAGCTGCTCCCATCGCTGCTGAGCCTTCCCCATTTCCAGGGCAGGCTTCTTGGGGTGCTTCCCATTCAACACAAGATTTCTCCCTGCTCACAGGTGATTTTGGAAGGCTTGTAACTATAGCTATCTTTTCACGTTCCCAGCCTTTCTTCTGCAGCTCCTGGCTAAACCACAGAGCTTCTTCCAAGGCTTAAAGTCATTAAGGACAATCCAAGCAGCGAAGGTTTGCACAATGGGTGGGGCCCTCCTTCCCACTGCAAAATGAACCACGAGTGCTCAGACAACCTGGGGAGCTCCTTGACAAGCCTCTACCTTACACACACAGTGATGTAAAGCAGCAGGTAAAAGATTTAAGAGGTTAAAACACATCTTTAAAAGAAGTATGAGCTTAAGAAGGGAAGTATAGCGGAAAAATCAAGGAATCAGTGATAGGGCTGAGAAGACCTAAACATTCCATCGACTGTACGGCAAGCAGTTTCTCTCATAATTAAGGATATTTTGCAAGGCCAACCCTTTAATCTTCTCATATTTGCTTATCTCCCACTGTACTGCATGGTCCAAACTGAGGGTGATGAAAGCTGAGCACCTAGGCCTGCCTTTCTTTTCCACCCTTGTGTAACTGATGTCTGTATGAATTAGATATGAAATAACATAGCCAAGAATCAAACTCCCTTTTTATAAACTTGAAAGCTGAACACATGCTTTGTTTTAGTACTGGTGCATTCACGCAGTTGAAAATATTTGTTTGAGGGATTAGTGTTAGGTAATTATCTGGATGTGCACAATTTCAGAGCCAACGGCTGCCAGACTCAGATCCCCGCAAGCCTCAATCAGCAACTAGAAAAAATGAGCCTGGAGCACTGTTGATTCAAGGAAGCTGCAGGACAGCAGCTTTGACTTGCAGCTTCCTCTTTGCAAGTGCAAACTCCTCTGACATTAAGCATGTGGATAACGTCAGCGTGCCTTCACTTGGGTTTACCTCCTAGGTCTCCCTTACTCACAACCCAGGGATAAGAGAAGATGGGATGGCAATAGAAAGAAAGTTGAAGACTAAATGGATGGACAGCTTGGAACACAAGGTATATCCTGTAACATGTCCAACCGTGAATCTCTAACTTTGTACTAGCCTCCTAGGACATCCCATTAGACACACTGCACAAAGACCACCACCCCGGAACCATTCACTGCTACCTTGCACTTGTTCCTTGCTTCAGCCCTGCAGGACCATCCTCCCTTCACAGCCACATGAACAACGCATCCAAGTATTAGCTTAGGTCGCCTTCAAAGGCCTCCAACCCAGTTCTGTAATAAAGCAGACTGGGAGCAACATGCTAATGCAACTCATTAAAGACATGAGAACAAATGAACACGGATAGTAACTTCTTCAGTCACTGCAGTTAAGTCCGTGAGTTAAAAACTGCCTTCGGAGCTTACTCTTCCTAACGAATACAACTCTCATCCTGGTTAGTCTGATCTTAAAAACTGTGGCACTTTTGGATTCGTGTGGTCATAAAAACAATCAGGAGGATCCTCCGATCACTGCAAGCAACTCTCATTCCAACAAAGACAACAGATCACTGTAAAGCTAAATAAAAACAAATCTACCAATCATGGTTCCTGAGGAGTACAAGAAAAAAAAACAAACAGCATTCTTAAAAGTATTAATTCATATTCAATAAATGTCCTCAGCAGCAGCGCTGGCCAGTGCCTAGAAAGGATGTCACTCTCCACTGGATGGCCCAGCAATTGTCAAGGACTAAAAATGGTTTAGCTTTAGTCACTGCTTTACTACCTCACTTCAGACATCAATTTTGAAAATTAGGTAAGAGTTCGACAAAAGCAACAACAAAGAAAAACCAAACAAGCAGTAGGATTATTAAAGACATGCTTCTTCTAGTATGTTTTAATCATACGATATTTAACAAGTAATTTAACTTGCTAGTTCAGTGAAAATCAGTAAAGCTGAATTACGGTTTACTGGAAATATTCTGAAAACTAAGACTCATGCCTTGAATTTAAAAAAAGTAAAAAAAAAAAAACAAAACTAGAAAGCTCTGGCTCCAATTATAGCATTCATATGTTGCTGCTCGAGAACAACTGAAGTTTCATATATCTTCTCTCAAGTATAAACTAAAGATATACTGTGGAAATTTCAGGATAACTAAGCAGAGCTAACAAACAGGTCTTGGTAACGCAAAGTGACACATTTCAGTACATATTCATAAGGTTGGGGGTTATTATTGGGCTGTAATTGCAGTTGTTCTAACACCTAATAAGCCATGGTTGGAAAAACAAAGGCAGGTTAATTTGTGATTTCCTCTACTCATTCAGAGGCAAATTAAGTGTCAAACAGCTAATACAGAACATATTTCATTTTATGAGATTTTAATTTAATTCTGCACCATATCGTTGATGCCTTAATGTAGGGTGGTTTATCTAAGGAGAAGAGCAATTTATAAACCTCTTTCAATTGAAATCTTTAATGATAGGATACGATAGCATAATTACAGCAATGACTGCTAGTCCGAGTATACATAAGCATCTGTCAGCAATTCCATCACAAACATAAACCTCTACTTTAGGGGTTTATAACTCAGTTATAAAATTTGGCTCCAGGGTGAAATTTGGGATACAACAGTTCTGCCTAGCAGCAATTAAACTACACATCGTATATATAAATACATATATACATGTATATATATATGTATGATTATCTTTAGAGCTGGAATTACATAAGAGCCCTGTAACACCTTAAAAACTCCTACTCTTTAATTTTTTTTTATTTTTTTTCCACTTGGCTGCTGTTCAAACTAATGTGCATACGTTATAGGTGTCAGGTGGACGAAGACTCCTCCACGTTTTCCCTGCACTTATATTACAAAACTAATTCCACTAAGGCTTGACAGGTTCTGGAACGCATTTCTAGGAGCTTGGATAACTGCCACTTCTTTTTTTTGCTTTTATTTTATTTATTTATTTCCATATTTGAGGGTACTATGAAACTGCAGAGAAAAACCACTCATACCATGAAGTCATCGATGAAGCTGTGGGTAAACACTCGTATCCTGTCTGGTTTTTTAGCCGTTTTCTCTCAAAATCCTCAAATAAATTCTCATATCCACTCCTTTTTTCTTTTCAATGATATTCAGACAGCAGTCCAAATAATCATTCCAAAAAGGCCCCAAATCCAACAATACTCACATGAGGGTCTGTAAAGTTTGCAAGAAAACTGTTGGTGTCTATCACACACAAAAATTAAAATTCTTTCCTGAAACCTGCAAAAGCATGATGAACCTACTTACAAAGAAGCTCTTAAAATCCAACAGGTTTTTTTTTAACTGCCTAATTCAGTATTTACTTTTAATTGTACTGAACATAATGGCTCGAAGATCTACTATAGCTCACTGCTTCAATGGTGACTGAACGACTAGAAGAATTACCAGGAGTTTACAGTGAAATAAATAGCCAATATCAAGGAGATTTTCAGCTTAAAGCTTGGGTTGGTATCACAGAGTGTTTCTAAAGCAACTGCCTACAGCCATAATGCAACATGCCAAGATCTCCCTGTCCCTTACAAGCCACTGCAGGGCCTGGCAAAGTCTCAGTTCTGAGGCAGAGCTGGCAGCGTTCAGGGCAGCACTGATTTCAGAAGAGAAGGTGGCCGCTAGCGGGCATCTTTAACCTCCTTAGGAATCCTGGCACTTTCTCAGTATAGGATGCTAGTCCCAAATTTTCACTGTCACCCAAGGTGGACATAGCAATGTACCTATCCCAAAAGACTCTGTATGCTTTGCACCACAGGGCTGCCGCTCCGTGCGGTGAGCATAGCCAGACAGGGCCCCACACAGCACAGCATACAGAAGCCTCAGCAACAGTGCACACATGGCACCCAGATT
The DNA here is from genome assembly GCA_023055505.1 of Callipepla californica brunnescens. NCBI lineage: Eukaryota > Metazoa > Chordata > Aves > Galliformes > Odontophoridae > Callipepla > Callipepla californica. The sequence goes on along the minus strand of JALIRH010000048.1, from coordinate 832,073 downwards.
TTGCAATAAGTCCCTCCGATAACGCAAGTTAAAACACTTCAGGGATCCACTTTGGGTTTAGTTCACCAGCTCACCATGCACAACCCTGTTGCCCTTGTTTGCAGCATCCCAGGAACTGCTTGCTGGGGCTTCCTGCCCTGGTCTTGCTCTCACCGAAGACAAATTTCCTATCAGCTTCAGAAAAAGCAAGACCGCTTCCTGAGCTCCCAAACACTTTCTGCTTTGGAAAGCAGAAAGCACCCAAAGACATCCAGTCAAAATGTTCACGTACACTGCAATACCTAGGATGACCACAATGACTCTTTATGAGCTTGCCACCTTCAGCTTAAAATAGTTTTTAGCAGCAAACTTCAACGTGTATTTGAGTGTATTTATTACGTGGTTGACTGTGGGGTAGATACTGATGCATCAGAACAAATACGGAATAAATCACAGGTTTCTGCTCTTTCCCCTTCTATAACTACCCACTTTTCTGCTAATGCCCAAGAAGACTGCAACACAGATTTATTACTTACCTCCAGGCAAATCTGTTCTAAAATTACAATTCAGTAATAGAAGACTGATCCAAAAAAACTGTTAGTAAAATATTGTGTGTGCGCTTGGGCATGTAGTTAGGATTGTTAATATCAATTAATTCTGCTCACAGAGGAGGACTTGTTTTAAAACAACTTCATTTTTCTTCTGCATATATGTAATTACACAGCTGTAACTAATAGCCATAGCAAAGCAATCTGCCATCTAAACAACTCGCATTATTCTTCAAAGTATTACTTGTGCTTTTCTTCTTTTATTTTCTCAGTATGAGAGGTGATTAGTAGATATGATTAAATGTATATACCAAGCCTTTTAGTGAAGTACTAAGCCCTGCTTCTTTGCTTCATTTTTTAATGGCATATAGCAAGTTTCTGGACACAACTGTTTTATACTGCAACACTGATATCTGCATCCCCTTATTGAATAAGATAATACTTATTTCTAAAGGATTTCACCACTACCATCCTTTTCTAATGCACGTTATCACTGGTATTCATTTCTTTTATCTTTGTGTAAACCATGTGCTCTATCACATTTGCCATTTTGTTTGGGTGACAATCCCATCAATCAACTGATTGCCTGTGCATGCACACAACAGGGACTACGAAAATTTACCAAAAATTTAATTATGCTTCATAGCATTCACTGGGAAAAGAACCTTTAGCACGAGAGGGAATTCTAGCATGAAGAGTCCCAAGCCTAATTCAGACAGAATACACGTTTTGTCTGGCAGTATTTTTTGGCACTTTTTAATTTAGTATTTATAGAACAGCACACAGAATAAATGTCAGCAAAATAAATAGGTAAACACTTGCCAGTCACCTATTGGAAAAAAAATTTCTCAGGCACGAGCCTGGTTTTGCTTCACGAACAGATGGCTTTGATGCTTTCTAAAAGTAAATCTCACTCTTCAGCTAGACCGGCAAAGCGCACGGTTTTAAGCGTGGCAAAGATTCATATACTTGCCCATCCTTCAAGGTAGCAGAGGCAGCCGAAGCAGGGTGGAAAAACTGAATACTCACACATGCAGAGGAGGAATGGGAGATGGTTCGTAATGGTAGCGTCCCTCATGATGTCGCGCATCAATTGGTACAGGAGGGTGGAACGCTGGAAAGAGGTGAGGTGGATCTGAAAAAACAAGCGAGGTGCCCAAATCTGAGTATCTCCAGCGACTCTTCAGAAATACCATTAATACAAATGGAACAGATACCTAAGAAGCATGCCAACAGCACTGCAACTTACAGGTCGAATTCTCCTTTCCTGCTGCAGTCACTCAGGTCTGTCTCAGCTTTTGGCCCACAGCATTTTCATGAATATGTATTTACTAATTTTAATATTCTCTTTTCATAGCTTAAATGGAAAGGGACATCAAGAAATCTTTAATAAATAATTACATGCCCATATGTGAAGTGTCAGATCAAAAGAACCATTGAGCCTTTCATAAGCATTCCTGATTTATTTATTTTTGATTAAAATAAGAAAAAATACCCCAGGAAGAAAAGCCTGGGCAGAGAATACCGTAAAACAAAAAAAAGTATATCCTCAGAGATGTATAAACAGTCCTCCAACAGAAAGAAAAACTGAAGCAGCACACTGAGAAACGACTATCTGAAATAAATCAGACAACGAAGTTAAAAGAGAAATGCAACTGGGAAAGGTTGTACCAGAGATGCTTAAATGCACCGTGTCAACACACAGACGCATCAGAAGAAATGTGCCTGTGGACAAGAGGATCCATCCCACGCACCACACTCAAAAGGAGCGCGTGCTTGCTTTGTCTCTGTGGCAGCAGACCCACAGTCAGTCCCCCCACAGCACCTCCCCCAGGGACAGGGCTTGCAGCTGCCATAGCTCCCTTCCTACTGCTCAGGAGAGCCCCAGCGACCAGGCTGACAAAAAGAGGAACGCACTCAGCTAGCCCTGCTCACCCCACCTCCCACAGCACACCGGCCAGGAGCAGAATCACTCCCGGTACTGTGAGGGACACCTCAGCACCATGCTGGAGCACCCCTGCAAGGCTACACTGAGGGCTATCCCAAACGCAAGCTGCTCCACACTAAGAAGCGCCGAGCATCTCCAGCAGCACAAAAACAGAGCCTGCTCAATTACCTGACCGCCACTTTGGGTGAAGTCATGTGTTTATCCAACACTAAAAGATGACAAGTACAGACATTAGGTCATGTCACAGATTTACTAAAATGTTTCTAGAGAAAAAAAAAATCTTTAATCATGCACTCCCTGTAACATCAAGTCCATTTCAGTTTTGCCTGCTGACTCTTAAGGTAACTTTTCTTCGTACGTTCTGTCTTTCCTATTCAGCAAAATGTAATTCCCTTCATAGATTATGTTATCCATGGAAACAGTTGCTTGATGTCAACTGCTATGATTTACTAAAAGAAAAAAATGATTTTTCCCCTTGGTATTTGCTGAAAGTTGGGTTGGTTTGTTATTATATTTTGAAGTGGGAAGGAAAGACTAAAGTAACAAAAATCATGGCCCTTAGGGGAATAAACAGAGGAGCTGAAGGGGAAATCACGTAAATCCTGAGGACATATTTCCAGCATTTCAGGGAAATCTGGAACCATTTGAAATGGCCTGTCCAGTTTTAGGGCTTGTTTTTGTGAAACGTCAGCTAGCACGCAATCAGCCACAGCACATCTGCCATGTTCTGACTCAGGACTGAGCAACATAAATGAAGAATAATTGTGGCTTTCTAATGGAATCTGATCACGGCAGCTTTCTGCTTGATGAACTAGACTTTGCTGGGAGTCATTGGCTCATAGTTAGCCAGTATCCCTGTGAGCACACAGTCGCTATTTGATCAGAAGATGCCTGCTTGCACCTCTCAAAACACAATTTTCACCAGCCAGCAACATGCAGAAGGAAAGGAGCACAGGAGATAAGAGATCACAAAGGTTCTGAGACACCCCCCCTTGGTGAGGCAAGCATGAACCACCTCACTTTCCCTTATCAAGCAGCCACCCCGACCTCATGTGTAAGCTTTCATGCAGAGAAACCCCACTTATAGCCCTCCCACAGGCTAGCTGAAGCTGAACCTGATCATCTCACATCACCCTATTTGGGAATGGAGAATGTTTATTAAATGAATCAAAACCCACTGTGGGGCCTACACAGTACAGAGCAGCACCAGCCTGTATTTAGCACACGGGATATCAATCTCTGAGAACACCTTTTGGAATCCAGTTGCATTAAACTCTTTGGTACAACTTGTTTGCATCTTGTTTGAAGTTTCCATATGAGCACCAGCTCCATCACGACACAAGGAGCCGTCTCCATCAGCCCTGCACCAACCAAGCAGAACTGCAGAGCAAAGCCCCCATAATTATCCATCTTCCATCTACACGTGATCAATACAGCTGGAGAGCATCCTAACTCAAGCATATGCCTAATAAGTCATTACACCGCAGCAATCTCCTGTTGCAGCCCCTATGATGACTTCTCCAAAGTCAGGCTAAAACTACTGGAGCAGAATAAAGTGCCGCTAAACCTGGCCACCTCCTGTTTATCATATAATCTCCTGAGTGACGATTCCCCAAACCAGCTGTTAAGTGCTGCGTACTCTACTGTCAGCAAACTAACACACCGAATGGGAGACAGGGAGAATAGTGTGCAGAGCTAGCAGAATTGGGTTTATGGAGGGAATTCAAATTCGGCCATGTCTCAGTAAACCCTCAGCGCAGAGGTAAGCAGCAGACACCGCACGTTTTGGTGACCCTAAACTACTCCGCGTGGAAAAGCCTTCAATATTTACATGAAAAGATTCTTGCACCAGAGGCCTCCGAACATACCCATCATCTAGGGCTTCGCTTGGTGTTCTCTTGAAACTCCATAAAAATGCAATTGGTTGACATGTATTTACGTGGAAATACAGATTAAGAAGCTTGCTAAGCAGTAACACAAGCTGTATCCAGCTTTCCATTCCTTTTTCATACGCTATCCAGTAACTAATTCATTAAAGGCACAACTGGAATACCCTGAGCGCATCTTGGCACTGGTATTGACATGGTAGCTGAGAAAAGAGTGAATCTATTCATGGGCTGAAACTGAACCTGCACCTACCTGACTCTTTAGTGTTCCTGGTGCTCTCCCTGTCCAGAGAACCAGAGGATGATGTAGTGCAAAGGTCAGGGCAGCTGCTCTGACTGCAGTGACAGTTACACGTTGCCCAAGGTGTGAAGAACAAAACTCCTACCGTTAGTAAATAGGAACTCACCAAAACAAATCAACAAAACATAACTTCCCTATGCAGCGATGGAATTGTTTATTACCATTCACAATTTAAAAGAATTCCGGCTGAGATGAAACTAGCAAAGCATCTGCCAGGTAGTTTTCCTTCAGACATCCAAAGGCAACCACAAACTCCTGGACAAACCCATCCACATACCCCTACACACCTGTAGGGACTCCACGACATCAGCAGACAGTACAGGCGGACAGATGCTGCCTGTGTATTTGGAGCCCTCAGCTTCTACTCAGCAGCAGTATCCCGTTCTGTGCTTAATTCTCACTGTTTTCAAGAACACTTGAGGACATGCCAAAGTAGTGGAAACGTGCTTAAACACATTCCTAGCAAATTCAGCAATGTGCGATCTGTTGCCTGCTCCCAAATTCCTTGCTGCCTACTGCTACAAGCTTCCTTTAGATGCTCTTCTGTCTCCTACGCAGCGAACAGTCTCTTCACAATAAAATGAGAGAATACAACCGCCTGAAACGCTGCAAACCAATCTGTTCTAACATGGAGAGACTTTCTGGAAAATATGTCAATTTATGCTGACTTTTTGTTGTGCAAAACATGCCTTTTTATTTCTTCTTAAAGAATCCTTCTTTGCTCCTTAAATGCAGTGAATAGGATCATCTCTCTCAAATTACAATCACTCTCATACAGGAAAAAAGAGACCTCCACTTGTTCTCTAAAAGTCAGCATCCTACGGCTCTTCTGCAGCACCACAGGAAAGAAACAAGGAAAAGTTACAAGTATGTTCCATGCTGCTGAAAAGCGAAATCTGAAGTATAACGAAATGCAGCAGTGGTTCGCTGCGAGATTTGGTGGAAAGAGGAATAATTCATGCTGGCTCAAAGGTGTCATGCAACGCCTTGAGACAATGCTGAAGAGGGCAGGCTGCCCCAAAGCTCACTGACACAACACAGAGCATTTCTGTAGGCTCTCATTCAGGAAATCACAATATTTGGAACGCTGGGCTTCTGTGTCAAGGCAAGTAGATCTGACCGTTCCCAGCTAACTGATTTGCTGGAGCACCCTGTGATTCTTGCCAAACCCTTGAGGAAGATGACTGCTGAAACGACAGGCTGCATTTCTCAGCACGTCAAGAAAACATCCTCTACTGTAGGAAATGCCTGAATAAGCTTGAACGCATTCGGTGCAGTCCCAAAGTCTGCACCTGCATTGTGAGATCATGGCACAAGACAACATGGGATTCAAGCACAGGGCAGGAAGCGCTCGTTGTCTTTTAGCACATCTGTCATCAGGACAATCAGCTCACCGTAACACGTGTCAGAACAAAGCCAGGTGCAAAAAACTCCGTGAGGTATAACCTCATCTGAGGTGAAATTTCCCTAAAATTAATTCAGGTTTTGAGGTAAACTCAGTGGTACCAAGATTTCATACCAGATGTAAAGGAACAGTATCAAGCAAAATACAGCCTCTCCACTAATGTCTTTTCAATACACAGAATTGTTTTGAAGAGCCTGCCAGCAAATTTCTATGCTTCCTTTGGTTCATAAGCTGATCACCAGATGGGAATTTTCTAATATTCAAGTTTGCAGTCCTTAGGGGTACCACTGTTTCTTCACGCAAATTTTGCTTCAACTGATCTGAACGTAATGGTATTGCCAGGTTTTATGGCAACAATCCGGCACATTTTTGCCAAGCAAAGCCCTTATTTTGGATTTTTTTTTTAATCACAGTTTGCATTAAGGCTCAATAAGAGCACGTCCTCTTGTCTTCGAGTTTAAAGTTCCCTTTCAAAAGCTAGGGTGACCTATGCTGCCTACTTACATACAGAGTCTTCCATCAGGAAGAAAAATGACTAAGCCAAAGTTACACCATAATGGATGCACTTAACTTGGTGCGCTTTGAAGAACTTCTCTAAGGTGACTAGAGCTGTTGCTCTGGCATTGCTAGTTGCCATCTGAAGCTCTGCTCAACACATCTGACCCCCAGGTGCACTACAGCCAGTTATCTCAGGGCCTTCACTGGGTCTGTGGCTGCATGCTAGCAGCCTGGGTGGCACAGTGTTGACGTGAATGGAACTGCCTGACTTTACACAGAACAAGCTTTTAGGTAGGGAAAAATAAAGAAAAAAGAGCCATGATGGAAAAAGAAAAAAAAGACAAATAAACAGCTACAGCTGAGAAATGAACCGAAGGAAAAGGAGATAAAGTATTTTTAATTGCTAAGTTCTCTCCATTTCAGTTACACTATACGTCAATCACACTAGCATGGACTACGTATAACTATTTGACAGAAAAATACAGTTTTCGATCAGATCATGTCCCTTCTACACATCTGTGTTTATTAATGATGAGGGTTTGAACCTTTACTATCCTCTGCTTGTGTTTCCTGAACCCATATATTGTATTATAAATAAACCACAAGACTTCCAGCCCTAAACCTCATAAACCAGAATGCAGATATAGCTCTGTGTCTCTTGTTACAGCTGAAAAATTAATTTCTACCTTTGAAAAGCCAAAAATTAAGACTGCAGGGCATCTTAGATCCCCGGCATCTGTTTTATCCCTTCTTCGGTTGTAAACTTACACACCTTGTGGGAACATGTTTTATTGTTTTCAGTAGTTCCACAACAACCACCAAGCCAGACACTTAAAGGAGGAGCAGCGTTCTGTGTGGTGGAAAAAAGTGGCTGGAAATAATTTCATCAGCTGGCACCGAGAGGTCTTTAATATGCCAAATTTGCTGCAGGTATTGGCTAAAGAGCTGCTGGATGGATTTCAGTTTGAACGCTTTATTATTCATCCCCATCAGCACAACTCTGCTGTCTGAGCAGGATCAGCCTCTGGAATAATAACTCAACTTCCTCAAGTCTGTTCAGCTCACTTTTGTGGATCCTTTGCACAAAACCAAAAAGTAAAATTAAATTACAAAAAAAAAAAAAGAGGGAAAGAGGAAAGGAGGGAGGGAAAGAGGAAAGGAGGGAGGGAAAGAGGAAAGGAGGGAGGGAAAGAGGAAAGGAGGGAGGGAAAGAGGAAAGGAGGGAGGGAAAGAGGAAAGGAGGGAGGGAAAGAGGAAAGGAGGGAGGGAAAGAGGAAAGGAGGGAGGGAAAGAGGAAAGGAGGGAGGGAAAGAGGAAAGGAGGGAGGGAAAGAGGAAAGGAGGGAGGGAAAGAGGAAAGGAGGGAGGGAAAGAGGAAAGGAGGGAGGGAAAGAGGAAAGGAGGGAGGGAAAGAGGAAAGGAGGGAGGGAAAGAGGAAAGGAGGGAGGGAAAGAGGAAAGGAGGGAGGGAAAGAGGAAAGGAGGGAGGGAAAGAGGAAAGGAGGGAGGGAAAGAGGAAAGGAGGGAGGGAAAGAGGAAAGGAGGGAGGGAAAGAGGAAAGGAGGGAGGGAAAGAGGAAAGGAGGGAGGGAAAGAGGAAAGGAGGGAGGGAAAGAGGAAAGGAGGGAGGGAAAGAGGAAAGGAGGGAGGGAAAGAGGAAAGGAGGGAGGGAAAGAGGAAAGGAGGGAGGGAAAGAGGAAAGGAGGGAGGGAAAGAGGAAAGGAGGGAGGGAAAGAGGAAAGGAGGGAGGGAAAGAGGAAAGGAGGGAGGGAAAGAGGAAAGGAGGGAGGGAAAGAGGAAATGAGGGAGGGAAAGAGGAAAGGAGGGAGGGAAAGAGGAAAGGAGGGAGGGAAAGAGGAAAGGAGGGAGGGAGGCTTCTAGGATAATAAATACACTACTCATACAATGGTGGAAGTGAATCAGAATATCCTGTCACAGTAGCTTTTTCCATCCAGCAAACAGCACTGGCTGCTTTAGCCTGTAAGCAACCTTAGAAAACCCTCATGGACATTAGCAACAGTTGCATGCAGCCGGCATCTGTACACTGGCCCACAAAAAGACAATGACGAGACATCTTGGCCTCATCACCGCATTACTGGGAGGGAAAATCGTTTCATCTAATGCAGCTGGCTGTGGGTACAGCACAGCTCATCTTTTTTATAACCTCTGGATCCCATGCAGTGTTTCTTCACAAACTTAATAACGTGGTCTCCACGAGAAAATGACAAATTGTCCTCTGCCAGGAAACTGACAAAAGAAATCCCTCCCTCCATTACCTCGAATGGACTCTCCAGTGAAAAAATAATTTATCTTCTGCCTTGAAACATGCCTTCTGTTTCCTTGTTGTTCCCCCTAACTTCTTGTGTGACTGGACTCCACTGCTAACCCACTTTTAACTCCCAGCAACCCCATCTGAGTGGTTTAATCTAGATGATGCCTACAAACACTTCCCACTTTTGATTGTGTTTGTATAATGATCATATACTCCAAGGATAGCAAATAACTGAACAAAAAGCCACTACACACACACAAATATTTTGGTATATATGTACATAGGCATACAAATATTTTTGTACCTCTATACGTATTTCTGTAAATGTGGAAAAAATTTGTGGTTGAAAGTGAGCTACGAAGTGGAAACTGAGAAAAGGAAGAGATTATAAAAGAAAGAAATCCTGATCTGCAGGAGGGAGCTGAAGGAGAAATCTCACAACTCAGAACTAATCCCAAGCAAAAATGGAACATACAGTTTGGTCATTATGTATGCCTCAGCACTGAACATGGAAAGCACGTGAGTACCCTGCTGCCAGCCATAAATATTAACGTATTAATCACAAATATGTGCAAGATGCAAGGAGAAGTAAGAGAAAGGTAAAACCTAGGAAAGAAACAAGCATTCTTGTAGGCTGCTGATTGGATGCAGGAACAAATAAACAAAAGTTGAGTAATTAAACAACCTTAGGGGTCATTTCCAAAAGCTGGTACGCAGCAGTGTGAGTCAGTCTGAAATGTTACTTAAGATTTTGGAGATTTGTGTGTTCTGTGCAGCAGAACCATGTCTAAATGCTGTTTCAAAGGCCAAACCTTCAACAGTTGGGTGTCAGTACAGCACTATGCAAATCACTGTAGCTAAACAGCTTTCCATCAGATGAGGTTCTGGACCACAGGGTGAAAGACTTGGAAATAGGTTATACTTAGCAGCTTTGATGAGTAATTTATGGCATGATAGGAATTAGAGAGGGAAAAGTGTAATTAGAACAATTATGTCTATTTTTAGATATTAAAACAGTTCAGATTCTATGGGATGCACAATCAGAAGAACTCTCAGTGAGAATTTTTTCCCTGCTGTTCAACTTGATTTTTTTTTTTTTTTTAATTCCAACCAAATATTCATAATTATTTAGCTTCTCTCTGTACCATCCTAAGCAATTACTCTCCTTCTGTGGTGTTTACACTCTTCAAGCTCTTGCAGATGAGTAGACAGTTATTGGATGTGCTCTCAAGCCACTCAATAATATGCATTTACCGCTCTCTTTAATCTGTGTCCATATTCTAAATTAATCTCAGTCACTTTGTTTTGCTCCCTGGCTTCCTTACAACTCGGGAATACTATGCAGTTACCATGCCTGCACTCTAGGGCATCATGTCTTCATCGTAGGCTGACACATTTAGGAAGAAGCAGCCCTAAAAACTGGCAATTCAAGGAACTTATTTCTACAAATTTCTCTCTCCAGTGGGAATACGTATTCCTATACAGTTTCTAACATATTGTTATTTGTCATTTTCTCACTACGAGACAGTACCCTTATGATGTGGTAGCAACCTACTCCACAATTTCTAGGGCACAGCTGATGAAACTGGCACTGCTCAAGACAAGTAAAAGCAGTAGAAACAGGTTCTTGCTTATTCCCTTTTGACATTGCTAAACACTTCATTTTGAGTTGTTTTGCTCTCTTATGTCCCCTCTGGGCTTCTTACAGAGTTTTTCCCATGTATTTCATCTATTTTTTATTTCAGATCTTTACAGAAGATGGAAAGTAAGGCAAACTCCCTTAATTTGCCTTACCGACATCTACCCTAAGCACGCATACAGCTCATTTTTGAGAATGTCAGATTGTCAATATTCAAGCCAATCTATGTTAAACCTTTCAAGCCAAGATCCAAAAGGCACTTTTTTTTTTTTTTAAATAGGGACTCATTCAAATTACGCCCCTTGTCTGTGCTTCACTCTGATCACTGTTAGTATGGAGATAACCTTTCTGAATCACACTGTCTAATCATTACTTAACTCCTGGAAGAGAATAGTTAAATCGCCTAAAATTGCTAATTCTTTGCAAATCTTTTTTGGGTTTTGTTTATGACCATTTCAGATTTGCTCTTCATTACAGACAACTTCTAACCACTTCCTAATAAACAAACACAGGATGAGTGTATTACCAAGCAGCTTTAGATACAAACATGCTTTTTGCTGTTTTTTAGGATTATTGTGAAGATCCTAAATTCTTCTTTCCCACCATAAGGCACCTCAATGCACAGCAAGTTCCTCACAGTTTAATTCCCACCTCTCTTTTGTTCCCTGTTGAGCTGACGGCAAGGTCTGGTCCATGTTTCTGCTTCGGGAAATGAGTGCTGCTTAACCCAAGCTTTTAAGTACAAAAGTATTGCTCACTTGCAGCAGCATTGCTGAGGAACAAAAAGAAGTGCGTGGAAGCATGGTTAGCAGGTGAAAGGAGGTGAACCTGTCCCTTTACCCTGTGCTGGTGAGGTCTGACCCGGAGGACTGCATCCAGATGTGGAGTCCTCACATACAGAAGAGACACGGACCTACTGGAGCACATCCAGAGGATTGAGCCATAAAAGCGATCCCAGAGATGATGAAACACTGAAACACCTCTCCTATGAGAAAAGGCTGAGTTAGAGCTGTTCAGACTGGAGAAGAGAAGGCTCCAGGGAGACCTTAAAGCTGCCTTCCAGTATCTAACAGGGGGATATGGGAAAGAAAGGGACAGACTCTGAAAAAAACTAACAAGTCACCTCAGTGAGGAGAGCTTGCTGCAATAGGATGCCGGTTTGTAACTGAGCTTTTAGGCACTAACAGATGACTATAATAATAGCATCCCTTTTTCCAATCTCCAGTTCAGACTGAAGATATAGTTACACTATCTGCCTATGGTCATCAGAGTTCTTCAGTTTAGTTTCTGAGGGACGAGAGGAGAGAAAACAGACAGGGGTGGATCACAACACCACAATTATGAAAGAACTGGGACAGAACTGTTCTTCTGCACTCCCATGTGGTCAAAGGTCACTAAAGATGTGGCCACCACTCTTCATTCCCATCTCTACAGACTAGAGGAGAAGCCAAAGATGCTCCTAAGAGACAACAAGGGAAAGGCAGGGGCCAGACTCTTTTCAGCACTGCGTGGTGATAGGATGAGAGGAAACGTCCACAAACTGAAGCATGGGAAGTTCCACACAAATGTGCGTGGGAACTTCTTCACAGTGAGAGTGATGGAGCACTGGAACAGGCTGCACAGAGAGGTGGTGGAGTCTCCTTCTCTGGAGATATTCAAGACCCACCTGGACGCCTACCTGTGCAACCTGGGCTAGGGAGCTGCTTTGGCAGGGGGACTGGACTCGATGATCTCCAGAGGTCCCTTCCAACCCCTACAGTTCTGTGATTCTGACAGCCAAATGGGGATCAGGCAGATGGTCCACCAACCCCAGCCACGCTAGCACCTGCCTCAAAAGACTTTGGGTGTCACAGGTTCGAATGGCCTCAAGGGAAAGGGAAAAGAAGAAAAACGCAGTAAGGGTTTAAGTATGTAGAAACTACTAAAAGAACAGGAGAATCCTGGAATGACTGGGAGCTAGGAGTGTACTTTGGATGAAAGAGGAGAAGAAGCACCTGCCCTGTTCTTACATAAACTCTCGAGCATCTGATTTTGGTCACTGCATGGAAAGGATATGGGGCACTAGGGTGATCCAGTACAGTCTCTCCTGCTCTGAGCACTTCTAACACATTCCAGGAACCTCAAAGATGAGACAGCCATAAACCTCACCTTCTCACATTCAGCTACAGCATTACCAATACTCTGTAGGCTTCTCATTTGCTTTCAGAGCTCTGAGAAGCAAGAGCAAGAAGATCTTTCAAGCCTATAACAGTAAATTCCTCAGTTCCATCTTAGTGCAACACACTGCACAAAAAAAGGGGTTTTGGTCTACTCCTAACATCAAATGCATGGTGGTAATAGAAATAACTAAGATGTGTGTACCTTTCCCACAGGGTAGCAATCCTCCCTTTCATCTCTCTAAGCAGAGTTCAGACTCAGGCTGGGTACAGGAACATGGGAGACTGCACAGAGGACTTCATTTACCCCACAGGAAGAGATAATTCTACTCATCCTTGGAGTTCTTCCAGCACATTAAGCATCAGTTTCTCACCAGACAAGCATCTGATACTTTACTAAACATAGTGGCAGTAGAAGAGGTATAGCAACACTCCATATGGAAAAGCTGTTTGACACAAAGGTTGGAGGTCAAAAGTTTAAACGTTCGTGACAGAGACTACAGTGGTCCTTTCCTGGTTAATAACATCAAAGGGTTCGCCAGCCCTTAATGCTAGTATCGTTGCTTCTTTGGATCCTATTGAAATTCTAAGACATTTACTGTATTCTGGAAATATAAGGACTGTTTGTTTTAGTCTCCGTGATGCATCGAAGGTTTTGACCAGCCTTATTCCTGAGGAGAATTCACAGGCAAACGACGCCAGAGGATGCAGCACTGTAGTTACAACCAACTTGGAGCTTTTTTCTCCACCAAAAAACATAAATGATGGATGGAAACATATGCTCCCTATTGGAAGTCTCTGCTCCTGGACTCCCCACATGACTGATTTTAATTGTTTTGTGCTACGGTAGGGGGCAAAATGCATTTCCTGTGATCAAGATCTCAGCTGTGCCAGTCATTGTTGAGAAGCATTCTGTATTAGTTGACGAACAGTCCTTTTAGGTAAAACCGTGGCAAAGTCAGGAATAGCAGTGAGATTCTCCAAGATGAATCCAAGAGCTGTAACCACAAGAACTATTGCTTCTCCCAGCCATTCCCTGCTCTCTGAACTCATGCTTGTGGTTAGGCAGCAACTTATTACAAGATCTTTGCAGTGCATGTTCCAAGCATTGTATTAGCCATTGATACCTTATGCCTTGCCAGAAGCAGGATCCAAGTTCATTTGTTACTATCTTCCTCCGATTCCTGTTCCCCGCTCCACAACGAGGATTAGCAGTTTAAGTTATGTTTCTGACCTCCATCTGGCTAGGCAGAAACAGATGTCTGCGTACTTGGGTATGATCTTATTTCAAAGTGGGGACTCTGGGTTACTAATGACGTTATAAAGGCAATAGCATATGTTGGCTCTCAACAGTCCATTGTCTAATTGGGATGGTTTTAATCAAATATAAACGTACCCAAGTCTTCACAGCTAATGAATAAATCCCCATTTTAAATAATGACAATAATTTCAAATTCTCCATCGAGGCAACATTGCAAGGCATGCCTGCAAGAGTAGCAGCTATCGTAAAAGGCCCGTGAGAGGCTGCAGTAACATCCGCTTAGCCCAGCTCATTATTTAAACAGCCCCTAACTGCCCTTCCCAGAGGTAAGCTGCAGCCAAATTGTTTTCCTTCACTTCGCAAACCAGATATGCACGGCTTATTTGAACAGCCCAACAGTTTACTTTAGTCTCTGTTTAAATACCTTCTACCACATATTTCAAACAAACAGTTCACTTCATTAGAAAGGCAAACAGTTTAGCCACAGAATACTAGCACTTGAGGGGAACCGCACTGGGCAGAGAAATCCTCTGCCTCTGTGTCAACACTGCCTGGCCAGTAGCCCCAGCAGCATCCATGTGGAACTTCACTTCAAAGCCTTTGCACAAATACTTCACGCGTCTGTTTGCAAGTAAACGATAACCCTGGAAAGATTACCTGCAGGGCTGAAAGCCCCCATGACTGTCACTGCCACTGCATGGGCAAAGAGAGAAAAACCAAAATGTTCATTGCCAGCCCTCATTGAGTTACGAAACAATAAACTCAGTGGTAATCCAATAATATAAGCTAAACCTGTTAAACTGGAAAAACGGTGCTGCTTTGGTACTGTGTTTTTGCATATTTGGCTCTATATAGGGAGCAAATCTTACCCTTAGCACTGGAAAGGTTACTACATTGCCATCAATATTTAACCCAGTTGTTAAACTGGTCAGAGCTTCTAGACAGGAGAGAGCTGCATTATCTACAAAGCTCTTCACTATACAAGTAAGCTGTTTCTTTCTAGACAAAATGCATACGGAGATTTGAATGCCTCAAGAGCTCATTGCAACATACTCTCAGCCCCAAGAAGCAAGTACAAAAGGAGGAGGCTGAAAAAGGCCAAGTGGGCAGCAGGTAGTACCAGGAGGTTGCCCTTTTTTATACAGCCATGAGGCTCCATGGGTACATGCAGGCCTCATGCTCACCACTAGCATAGCGTCACAGAAAGAGAGAGTTTGCTGCTGCTCCTTGCTGTTTTCCACAGAAAACTGGATGGTTTTAATCGAAATACGGGTATCTGTGTGTTTGAGTGGAACAAGTACATATGGTACTAGTTAGTCCTGTGTGGAAGTGCTGGGGTCAATGATCCCCATGGGTCCCTTCCAACTTGGGATATTCTATGGTTCTATGACTCTATAAGTACCAGAGATCTCCCTGTTGTCATCACTACCACCCTTTTTGGAGCAATCATGGCAAGCTAAGGGACAGCATTCCCTAGTGTCAGTGGTAAAGCCCAGAACTTCATCACAGCCATAAAGAGTAAACTATCACACTGAATGAATTATCACACGGTTGGAAGGGACCTCTAGAGATCGAGTCCAACCCCCCTGCCAAAGCAGCTCTCTAGACCAGGTTGGCATCTAGGCAGTCTTCAACGTCTCCAGAGGAGACTCTACCACCTCTCTGTGCAGCCTGTGCCAGTGCTCTGTCACCTGCTCTGTGAAGAAGTTCCCATGCACATTTGCACATATGATCCAATTTGTGGCCATTTCACCTCATCCTATTGCCACACGATGCTCAGAAGAGCCTGGCCTCATCCCATTGCCTCCCACATATAAGATATCTACAGACGTGGATCAGACCCCCTCTAAGTCTTCTTTTCTCAAGGCTGAACAGACCCAGTTCTCTCAGTCTTTCCAGGTGTTCCAGGCCCTTTATCATCTTCACAGCTCTCTGCTGGACTCTTTCCAGGAGATCCCTGTCGTTTTTTGTGCCAGGGAGCCCAGAACTGGACACAGTAGTCCAGGTGAGGCCTCAACTCCCCATACTAGCTCAAATCCACTCTCAGGCAAAAAGAAACAACCAAAAATCCAAAAACCTTCCAGAAATTTTGTCAGAAGGGACTGACAGTACAAAACTGGAAGTTCAGGGTTTATAAACCATGGGAATAGTAACTCAAACTATCACATAAAGAGCAGAGGGACAGATAAGATTTCTGTTAAGCAGAATCAAGTATTATAAAGTAGGAACATGAGGGTTATGATGCTCAAACCATGAATTTAACCTTGTAGTGAGTCAAAACATTATTTTCAACTATTTTCTTATTTAGGGTGAAACTCAGGTCCCACTAAGTCAAAGTTATATCATTAATTTAAAGGAAGTCAACATCAGAATCACAGAGATGATTTAGTTATATCAAGAATCTTACTTTTCAATTTTGGTTTTTTTTTTTTTTTTTTGCTTTGCTTTGTTTTGTTTATAAAAGTTTCAATCTTTTTAGTCGTATCACAAAAAGAATCTAAGCCTTCTTTAAAAAAAAAAAATACACAAAAAACAGCACGCATGCTTACAGCTGCTAAGACTGCGGACAAAAGCTGGAAAATGAGAATACCCTGGGTTTCCAAATCTGTGAGGAAACAAAGATTCAGCAGATGCACATGAGCACACACGTTGGTACAGGATCTTCAAACGGGTAGGCATGTACTTTTGATGCTCACATATAAAAAGCTATGATTTTGAACACCTAGGTACTTGCAGATGGTAAGACAGTATATATTTTTTCCAGTATCTGCTGGCATCAAAATCTGCAGGTTTTAACTGTGGCCATACTTTTTTTTTTCCCCCCCACAAGTCAACACCAGAATTTGTTAACAACTACCAATGTTTTTTCATTATGTTTCCTGTATAAAGGGTATTATTTGTCCTCTCTATTCAGAGTTTTCTTCAGAGTTTTCTTCTACATTGTGCTTTAAGGCAATAATCTGTATTCATGAAGATTGTTTATTAAAAGATATGAGGTAGAAAGATCGTCTTTGAACACTTCAGTGGAATAGCTGAATTTAGGTTTAAAGTGGAAATAAAAAGCCCTAAGTTGCAGCATGAACTAGAGAAAATAACAGTCTTATCCAACTCTTTGAGGAGCTACGATAATACAAGCAATAAATTTACTATTATTATTACAACTGATAACATGAGCTGAGCTAATAGAACTAAAATATCTTCTAAACCAGTTCTTGAAGAGCTGATTATATTAACCATTAGGTGCCAGGAGTTGGGGATTTCCAGCATCTGAGTGGTTGATAGTTACTCATACTAAAAATAAGAGCCTAAACCCTGCTGTCCTTGTGGGTTATATACAAACAATATGATTTTTTCAAGCCACTCTGATCCATTCAGAAGGGTAAAAAAAAATATCCATTTCTTTCAAAATGTTTACGGCCTGCGGCTTTTCTAATACAAAATGGAGAAAAACAATTTATTTTTTATTATGCCATTCCCCAATCTTCAACTTGAAACAAACGACTTCTGCATAACTTTTTTTTACAACACTCTAGCCAGCTCTCTGTTGCAGTTTTTTGTTCCCTAGCACTTTCAGCTACTAGATGAAAATCATCTGTCCACTGTCTTTAAAGCAGGTAAGAAAAACAGTAAGCAGTACAAGATGGAACAGACAACACTGTCAATTCCCTTTTTCATCATGTACTTATTGCATGTATCATTGATAGCCAAATAAGAATACTTTGCATGTACAAGTTCCTTCTGTTTGATGAGCTGAAATGAGGAGGAGATGCACTGGGCTGATGGGTATTTAACTGGCACCTCACAAACTTTGTTTCTCAGACTGATCACAGCTTCCACAAGAAGGTATGCCCGGCTAAATAGCACATAGTTTTGTTAAGTTGGTAGCTTAAAGTGCCAGAAATAATCTAAGTTCCACCCAGACTGCAACCAACAGGCTACAGCTTTCCCTCCAAATTCAGTATACCCTCTCGTCACAAATGGATAAGTTATTTGAAGAAAGAGTTCTGAGGCAAGGAACTCTCCCATTCTCTAAATCACAAATATGTCAAATTCCCATCATTCCCAACTTCTCTGCAAGTATTACTTGGCTGTTTTCTTCATTTGAGTAGTCTGTAATTAGATTTGTTTTATCTACCTATACTGTAACAACAAATACTTCAACTGAGCTAAACACGACAACTCAAGTAAATGTCTCGTAAATGTACTCTTAAAGAGCTACATATATAATAAAGCATTTGGTGAAGAAATTCAGGTCTCAGTTGAACTCCACAATGCCTTGACTTATACTTTCCAGGTGTTGAACTTGGGGTGACATCTCTTTGGGAAAATTACCTCTTACTTGATGCCCAAGCCTGCAGCAGTCCTCAAGAGACTCTCAATCATGCTTGAGTTCAGCAGCCTTCTTGATAGGAGAATGTGAACAAGCAGCATCAGCAGTAGCCTGTGTTCTGAGATTTCTCTTGGTGACATATTCCCATTAGTCAAAACAAGATGGCAACATTATTGTTATGTTTACAACTGTAGCAGTAATTGAGCACCGAGTGGGAAGGCAGGGCCAACCCAGGGGTGCTCAGGCGCGTGCAATGTACCTGAGTGACCAGAAGGGGTGGAGTCAGGATCCACCTTTTCCCAGACCTCATTTAATAGTTGGCAATGGAGGCAAGGTATCTTACTGGAGATCCTTACCTACCTGTGGTCTTCCAAAGGTGAGCAGATTTATTTTTCGTTTGTGTCTGTGGCTGCTGTATCTGAGCATATCCTTGCTTGCTGTAACCTAGGACTGTGCTGCTCAGCTATCATAGCTGTGCTTTCTATCGCATTACATTATTACAGCAATAGTGGCACAAGCTGCCTTCCAACGCAGGCCAAAAGCAAATAAGAGGGCCCTGCTCCTCTCTTTTGTGCATAAGCGATCAAGTGGCAATAGGTATGTTTAGGATTTTCTCAACTGAAATAGAACTTCCAAACTTGCTGAACAGCCCCAAATTGTTAAAGTAGATGGAACTTAAAAAAAAAAAAAAATTAGTAGCCCTATAGATTCATTAATATATCATATTTAGAATTTGGGGATGAAGCAAAAGTACAGACTGTCTCTAATAAGACCTTTAACAGCACACAGTGAACAAGTCTATGATGAGGTAAGTTAAAAGCTAAGACCAAAAGATGTTTCAAAAGGAATAGCAACTACCATCTCCTCCACAAACGAGGATTTGTTCTGACAAATTAGAGAAACCACTTCCCGTAACACTCAAGCTTTAAGCTTCATTTCAGAGACAAGCAGCATGTGTGTAGGTCAGTCTGAAAGTAATGCCTCCTATTTATTTCCATGGAAACAACAACAGATACAAAGAGCACAATAACACCATCTGATAGAGGCGAGTTCTCACTAAGAATAAACACTATTTTTTCAACATAGTCACAACCATTAGCTGGGCATTTTTGCCAGCTATGAACAAGAGCCTGCATGTCATGCTTCTAAAAATCTGCACCAGCAGAGGTTACCCACTGTTGCTGAAATGTACACCCTACTGCTTCACTGCACTCACATCAATTGCACAGCAACAAAATGTTAGTGGGAAGATTCAACTTCTACTGCCATACCAGTAACATCCACCGCTGATGTCGTAAGCAAACCATTAACAAAACTGGAGGTGTTATTTTTGGAGCAAAAAATACGTCCTTGTAAATCCACAGGACAAGAGGTAGACGCCTTTTCTTCTCACTCATCTGAAAGACTTTGGGAAGGTCGAAGTGGAGCATCAACAACCAGGATAACAACCAAGGTATAAACATTTGAACACCAGGTAAGCCCTCTGGGGTGACTCAGGGAGGGCTATGTGATCATGCCAGGCACATGCAGGGACTCTCTTGGCCAGGTGGGAAAGCAGTTCTCAAGATGAAAAGCTCCCTCTGGCTGCATTTGCTTCTGGCATTCATTCCTATTTGTATCTGATTACAAATTTGGCTTACAACTTGCTCTTGGGAAGAAAAAACAAACAAACAAACAAATTCAACAGAGTCTCCTTCTCAAACTCAGGCTTAGAAAGAAAACAACAGTCCTGAGCTCCTTCCTCTCTCCCTTCCCAGGAAGAGAATAATGGTGAGCAGAGGGGTCTGGAAGTAATCTGCAATTACGTTCTTTCTTAACTGAAGCAATGGACAGATGATGTTTCTCCAGTGCACATGAGCACAGGGAAGCTCCTTGTTCCCTAGTGCTGAGCTTAAGAGTCAGGAGGAGTGTGAAGATACCACTGGAACAAGAGCTATGTTAATGGGGTATACAGGATTTGAACCTCAGACCAGCTGTAGATGCACTAAGATTGTAAAATCTGATTCAGAACCAGTCTGCTCATCGTACTTACACAGACCCATCAAGGCATAAAGCAGTCTCTAAATGCAATTCATATTTTGGAAGCCTGATGGAGGGCTGTCAGGAGTAGGAACTTGACAAGGTTGTTTTGCATTGGTTCAGTGCCTATTTATGTGTACAGTTCTTTAAGAAAAGCCCTTCTATAAGAACCAGGTGCATCCATTACCTGTATGGAGCAGCCTAAACAAGGCATTATCTGCACGTGGGAGATGAGACCAGCGCATGCAGACCTCTTCCTTCTGAGAATCAGGAGCTAAGTCCTCCACACTCAACTCACGTGACAAAGATCTGGTGTGCTCCCCTTTAGCCCAGAAATGGCAAAGAAGAAAGGTACAACGGCAGAGCCCTGCTAACACGAAGTCTGGCATCACAGCTAAAGTCCTGGCTTGTTTACCCAGGCAGCAAACCTCCAGCTGGAGCAGCCTGCACAGCACCCAAGTTGGTGGGGGCACTGGTGGGCACATGCACCAGCACCCGCCACAACTACACCAGTTGGGATGGACCCACAGGCTCTGTGCTGACCCCAGCACCTAAGAGTGAGTGGGAACAAGCCTGCTCGTGGCAGGATGCTAAACTAACGCTTTAATGACAGTTCTTCAGCACTTCCAGCAAAGCCACAAACAGAGCCAGCACCCAGAGCAGGGCGCCGCTGTGCTAGGCATTCTTTGACATATACGGACACATCCACCCTCCTACAGTGGCTCAAAGCTTCCCATCCCTTAGCAGATGGAAGTCTAAAGCAGGCCAGGGAGTTTCCAGCCAATCAAATAAATTACAGAGGTGTCTGCTGGGAAGAGCTTTTCCAGCCAATGTTCTCTATTTAATACCCCAGTGCCTCTTCATGCAGCGTTAACCCCAACATGGAGGAAAAAAAATATATATATGTAGGAGTTTGGACTTAATCCAAAATCCACACTGCCCAAGCAGTTGAGAATCACTATGGGGACAATTCAGTACACACCGTTTTTCATTTGACAGCTTCAGCCCCAAGCCACCAGGTACTGGCACAGATGCCTTGCCTTTAAACCCTGCCAGACCACTCCAGCTAGGGCATCTGGGGGGGGCTGAGGAGCCACTGCCACCACAACAGGTATTCCTATTGCTGCCAAATTGGGTGGGAAAGAAGTACTGGCAAAGATCTGTTGTACGGATGTCTGCAAGGGCTTCTTAACTTTTTTTCCCCTCTTGCTGGCAGCAGCCTATGCCAATACAGACACTTTAAAACGACAGACAAGAACAAGGAGAATTCGATGGAGAATAAGGAAATAAAGTAACAGCTAAAAAGAAAAAAAAAATCCAGTAAGCAAGAGGCCTGCATAAATGCAAGGTTTTGGAAGCACTAAGGATAAAGATCTGTATGGATAACGAGCAATGTGAGGAGACCCCTTTGGGAGGGCCACATAGAGCTCATTTGTTGCTGAAATAGGTACAAATCTGGCAGGCAGCAACTGGCAAAGAAGAGTGAGAAAGGGGATGGGGAAAGGAGACCGGAGCTTGGAACATTAGATGAAGAGAGAGGGGGAAGCTGGCTTCTCGCCGGGATTTCTGTGAATGGGTGGGTGTGTAGTATCCATTTCCTCTGAGTTCCAGGGGGGAAAAAAAACAACAAGAGGGTAGGGGAATGCTCAGAGCGATATGTTATTTGGTCATGCTTCAAAAATGTGCAACTACTGTCACATAATATGATATTTTCCTAGCATTACGGGTATTTGCTAGCAGCCTGACGTGTTCACTTTTAACAAAGCTATTTTTCATCGTGGGCTGAATGTATTCCACTTTTACATACCAAGTATCTATTCATAAAAAATGCAGCCGCTAAGTGAAAAAATCTGAATTAATGAGTATTGAAGGCCTTAGTGTAACTTCACTGTCTTGAATTCTCATACTGACTTCTGTCGATCTAACATTTTCTTCTTACAGCATAAAGGGACAGCAAGGGGTGTTACAACGGGTCTCAGAGGTAATTTCCCAGGTGCTGTAAAAATTACAGTTTTTCCAAAGTATAAATACTTTACTACATTGCTGGCAAGACAAGTTAGGAAAGAAGAACATCTGATGACAAAAAGAATCGACTGAAGAGATGAAAAAAAAGAGGAGCTCTAATATCGTGAGCTTTGGGTTGTTGCTGTTTTCTCCCTAGATGCATGATCAAGTCTTGCCCTTGTCTTTCATTGCTTGGATCTAGTTTTTCATCACAAATTTTTTTAGTTATAAAGTACATGAACTGTGTGGTGGAGATATTCTACGCTGAAATAATCACGTAACATAAAACAGAGTACTGCAGCTTGAAAGTTAGCTGCAAACAAAGCAAGCAAAACCATTCAGCATACTTCACAGAACACAAAGGAGTGACCGAATTCAAGACAATGCAGTATGCAATAATTAGAGCCATGACAGAAAGACAAGGACCTAAAATTAGGCTCCTCAGCAGAGATTAAAGTTAGAGATTTCCGAAAAACACATTCCCTAAAGTGAACAAGCACGTGTGTGCAAGGAGGAATTGCTTTCAACTTTATGAAGAGTAAACTTTCACCACCAACTTCCAAATAAATGTACAAATATACGTTTTATATATCACTCAAAGACTAAACTAATGGTAGGTAGTTTTCTACAGGAACATAAGGCATTTGACATTATGCTGTTTTCGGTGTTTGGAAAGAACTGTGAAGCTCATAATACGATAGGAAAGTGAATGGCACTTAGAGCGAACACCAAAAACAGTCTGTAATTCAGCTTTGTTCCTTGATATGAAGGGTTTTCAGGCTTCCCCTACCCTGCTGAAAAGTTGCCAGATTGCCCAGTAGGGCTCCAGGAGCCATTTGTTTAGTTTTCACATAGGAAGTCTTGTATGAAGCTGTCAAAATGAGCAGTTCTCAGTAACGATGGGTAAAAGGGGACTCCCTACACCAGCCACCAATCTCCACAGTTAGTCAACCTAGTGGAGAACAACCCTATGCCACAACAAAAAAAGCAGAGATCTGTTAATGCAGAAACCCCTGGATAATTTCCCCAGCTCCACTCCATCACAGGATTTAAGTAAGACCTTGAGGCTCACCTGTAAAAGAGGGCAGCCTCCAGCCTTGCAAACTAGTGCATGCTTGAAAAGCATTTCAAAGACTTACATAAAGAGTCTGTCACTTAACAGAGTGTAAGTATTAAATAACTATAACCATTTAACATTCCTGCAGAGCCCTTTGAGTCAACAACTTGTCACCTTGGGCTTGGCTGACAGAAGCCAAGAACAGCCACACAACGCAAACAAAGTCCTCCGTGCATCTCTCCAATGTCTCCTTCAGCGTTTGAATTTCTTACTAATAATTTGTTTTTCTTCAAATATCTTACCCTTCAGAATAGACTATATATTTTGTTACTGCCCTGCCACCTTGCATGAATTAATTTGTTATTCAAGTAGGAGTACAGACATAGAAAAGGAAAAATAAAAAACAACCCTGATGGCTAGTGATATTTCTGGCAGTCTTTTTAGTCTGTCTGTTTTAAATATATAGAGCATTACGTTTAGTGCAGATGGATATGGTAAGCTGTGTAAACTTCGTTGGGTATAGCACAGATGCTGTCCATCACTCACCAATAAAATGACTCCTGTCTTCTGTTCAGCACAAATCTGTTTCATGCCAACAAGCACCATCAGATTTTCCATGCTGAAGAGCTGTACTGTGGTATATTCTAAAAGGTAATGACAGCTCATCTTAGAAGATTCCATGCTTCTACAATTAAATGGATATTTTACTGATAAACACTTCTATTAAGGTATGCGGGGTTACAGGCACACGGGTCACTTCAACAAGTTAAGACAGACTGCTGCCACTGTGCATCTGCAAAGCTGATCCTCACTGAACGAAACCTCTGCTCCCATTTCCAAGTTCAATCATTGTTTTGTTTTTTTTTTAAGAGCTTTTCTTTTTCACTATCAATTCCTTACTGTTTCATTTTCATTTCCACAGTATTTGTTCACCTACCAGGGCTAGTACACAATATACCTTTTACCACATTCCCATTGCATCCTCTTAAGTCTTTGCACTACTCTGTTTGGGTTAATACCTTTAGTAGATGTTGCCACTTAGTGGTCTTCACTACTTTGGAAGACTTCACACAGTTCATTGTGCTGCTGATATATTTTTTCTGATTTAGCTACAACAGGAGAGCTACCTGTTAAGCCTTGCATTCAGATTCCCAACCGCAAGCAAATTTCACCTGAATGCTGATCACGGCACAGTGCTCACTTCACTGATTCAGGCATTCTACAAGCACCATGACACATCTTTATGACCAAGGTTCACTACTACTGGATCAGAAAAACTAGGTACATTCCACAGTTGATGACTGTGTGAAGAAATGCAAGTACAAAACCATACAGCAGAAAGACTATTGGAACTTAACAAAAAAAATTCTAAGAGATACCACTGCTTATAAAATTTCCTAAGGGGGGAAGGATTTACATTAATCTCTTAATGTTTTCAGACAGGTGAGTTAAACATGCAGATTTGGAGGGGAACATCAAATGCTCCAAAAAACACTCCATGATTAATGCTTACAAAAACAGAGATAATTTGCCAGTCAGCAGACTAAACTAGGCCAGATTAGAACCCAGTTTCTAGAGGGAAAACAAAACAAACACAAAGTAGCAAAGGTAACAAGTCTCAGATCTGTCAAGACAAGCAGAAGAAACCTTCCAAGAAGGAGCTTACAAAATGCCAACTGCACGGCCCTGCAAGAGGCAGCAGGAAGTATGGTTTTATGTATAGTAGAAACAAAGCACAGCCATAGCAAGCGTCCAGCCTGTGGACAGAAACTATTAGGCTTTCAATAATGTTTGTTTGAAGTACAGAAAAGGACAAAACAAGGCAGAATAACAATTTGCAAGAGTTTAAATCAGAGTCATAGAATTGTTACGTTTGGAAGAGACCTCAAAGACCACCTAGTCCAACCATTCTCCTACTACCAATGGTGCCCACTAAACCACGTTCCTTAGTATTACATCTACACATTTCCTCAACACTTCCAGGGACGGTGACTCAACCACCACACCAGGCAGCTCATTCCAGTGCCTGACCACTCCTTTGGGTAACTTCTTCCTAATATCCAACCAGAACCTCCCAGGTACAACTTAAAGCCATTTCCTCAGAAAAGATGCTTAGAAAAATAAAGCCCTGAACACGGACGGAATCCCTTATTACTTATAGATAACACAGAAATAGATACAAAAAACGTTCCACAAGAAACCTTAGTATGCAAAATGTGAATTACAGAGTGGGAGAACAGCTTATACATGATGGGCATCTGAGAATTCAGTGACAAGATTGCTATCCGAAGCGCTGACACATTTTCATCTTTAGGATGAGTATTCTGCTACTTGAATGCTACTTACATGTAGCTTTACACATGTCTTAGACTTGAGTACTTCAACGAGGAAATTCACACCTGAGTTCACCCATTCAAAAGCTTAGCGTTTGGACTTAGGTATCTTTAACACAACGCCAAGAAAGACCCAAGGTAACACCTTACACCAGTGTAGGGTGAATAACCCAAAAGAATAGCGTCCACAGAAAATAATGGAGATGTATGCTATATTTTGTATGGCTTACCTGGATGGTATAAAGACAACCAGTAAATTAGAAAGGGCTCACCTGTCACTAATGGTTGAGGCTCACCCAGGACTCCACAGAGAGAGGGATCTCCAACAAGAGAAGCTTCCCCAGTGCTGGTCAGCCCTTAAATGGGATCTGGGAGAGGAGGAGCTAGACTCCACCCCTTCCAGTCACACAGGTGAACTGCCTTCACCTGTGCTCCTGTGGCTGAATCAGTGCTCGCCTCAGGTGATTATTAAGTAGTTCAGGCCATGTTTCAACAGTTCCCATACAACCAGTGACCCAGCTTTGTCTCCCCTCATTATTTTCATCTTAAATTTTTGCTTTGATTTTCCAACCACACACTTCTCTATAAGGAGAAAGAAAAAGAGAAATATATATATATATGGAACTTGTAATGAAAGCTTTGAAAAACAAGGTGTATAACATACATGTCCAAAGCAACAGAAACATAGGCAGCTGAAATATGGCCACCTCAGGAAGCTGTTTTGGAATTCCATGATGAAACATCTAACCATAGGTAGAGTCACATAAGACAAGGGGCACATTCTTCTCTCACAAAAAGAGGAGGGAGCTACCTATGGATACTGCATCACAGAAAGCAAAGAAAAAACGTACGACATATCAGTAAAACCCTTGAGACGCTACTGAGTCAAGACGAAGGCAGATGACAGCAGATGCTCAAATAATAGAACTTTTGTACTCGATGGTGGGCACCAAATATAAGAGACTGCTGTTTAAACTTGATCATCAGGAATGAGGTACATGAGATCTCTGCCCTCAAGTTTATCCACTGTTAAATTAAAGACTCGTAGCCAGGTGTTCTGAGTCAAGGTTCCCATTAATCAGTATCTAAGTATGCTGCAGGCACTGTGTGAAACCAGAAGGAAAAAGGTCTGACAGAAATGAAGTACAAAGTATGCAGAAGCCAAGAAAAAATAAATAGGAAAAGAAGCAATCCAAGCCTAGAATAGTTAGAAAGTGGAATGGACGTTTCTCATTCTTCTTCTGTCAGCAAGACACTTCCACCTGAGAGGCTTCGTAACTCTCTCCCCTGCTTTTAGTGGGTCCATGATACAACTCTATCAGGCAATGTGGATTAACTGGTGGGAATGCCAAGCGTGTTATAAATCAGAGATCACAGCAGCACAGAACATCTACTAATGTTCTCTGTCTTTTTCTTGATTACTTAAGAACTTATATACACATAAAGAGGTACTCAACAAATAAAAGACTATTACTAAGACAAATTCTTTCCTCTTTGATCCTGCTTCCAAAAAATACTGAACTGTATAACTTATCAGAATGGATCCTGAAGACACAGTGAAGCTAATCCATTCAGAGGTACTGAAAGACGTCATCTGACCCACCAAAGACTTGCAGACCAACACTGACTTCTGTGGAAAACTTCAGGGGGTCATCAAATCCCTTGTTGAATCAGGCAATCATTTTCAAGACATTTATACTACAATAGACTTCCTTGCCACTACAATTCCTAGACTAACAGCCACTACATGTAGCCACCAGAATAAAAGGAAAAACTTGCCTGAAAACATGCAAGTCCAGAACTTTTAAGCAGCTCCTATTTATTAGCATATTTACACAACCAAGCACAATAGTTAGGTACAGGATAAATTTAAAGTACTTCTTTAAATATCCTCTTCAGCAGAAATGTTAGATCTGTACAAACAAAGTATCTCAAGTTGCAGCGAAGCAGCCCATTCTCTATTCAGCTTTTGCTGCTGCATTCTAAGTTCAAGTCAGAGCTCTGAGCTGAGAGGTTGAACTCTGAACTCTGAATTGAAGCCTCTGCTCTGCAAAGGAATTATTTGTTTCTGAAGGTGGGTCACACGCCATTTAAACAGGACGACAGGCTAACAGCAACCACAGCAGACATCACTGCTCAGACAACAGGCAAACTGCATGGAAATTCTACCGTAACTTCTCCAGATATGCTCGTTTTTAGGCAGCACAAACGGGTCTTTCCTATAGCCTTTTCGTTCTTCTTTTTTTTTTTTTTTTTTTCTGCCATTTTCATATGTTAAGATAGCCAAAACTGAATTATGCTGGGTTTCTCCTGCAGAGGAGAAAGACAGCACGTCAAGTTTCGCCCCACTTCCCACCCCAAAACTGAGCAGTCACTTCATTTCCCGATGATAACATACGGTTGTGACCAACTCATTCACCATCCATGCCTCAGTGGTGTTTCTGTAATAAATAGCATGTGCTTTAACACGAGGTCAACAGAAATATGTAATTCAAACAAAACCTTTATACACGTATTTATGAGCTTACTTTAGCATCTGGCTTTCATGTCGGCATTATATGAGTATCAATAGGGATGCAAAACACTACAACTGAATCATCCACATGACAGGCAATTTAACATGTAGTAGCATCTGTGAACATCAAGCAGCTAATGTACCAGTTCAGAGAAGAAAGCTTCCTCACTGACAAGTCACTCACGCTAATTGAAGTCCCACACTTGGTTACTGTAAATGACAAACATCTCAGGATCTTACATGTAAAAGCTTTCCTTTGATACAGCTTCAGGCTTGTCGTGCTTTTTGACTTATTGTAAAATAAAGACACGGGACAGGAGGCTTTTGAGACTCCAAAAACATAAAGAAAAATAATGGAACTCATTACTGAAAACAGTTTTGACTTGTTTGAGGTCTGCTTTTGCTAGTGAATGGAACAAATGATGTTACTGGGTGAAAGCTGCCAAGTTTCATTAGAGTACTTCTGTGAAAGTGTATGATCTCAGAGGCTATACATGTTAATTTACAGTAGAGTTTAGATTAAAGTGATGAATGTGTATCTAGTGTACATTTAAATGCAATTTTAAAAGAAAACCAAGCTGGGGCCTTCCTGTTCAACATGCCACTGCAGATTCTCTAGTGTAAAAGCAGAGCACCTCAAGCAATAGCTAGGCTCTACTGGCAGAACGACACTGTATTTAATTAAATGTCCACTATAACCGCAAAGTTCATTTCCAAACCTTGGGCTCAGCTATCAGAATATAGGTAGTCTGAGCAGTGCTACATATCTGCTTGATGCGTAAAAGCTGTCAGAAGGTCCTGTCAAACATGAAGCAGAGTAAAAGATAAGATGAATTTTCCAGTAAATGCAGTTGCGTCTTTTTCCTCTTTAGCTCAAGATGCCAGTTAGCATTTTGCTGCTCCCTTTCGCAGTGAGCAGCCCTAACAAGGCAGCCCTAGCACTCCTCCCTCCCAAAACCACGTTAGTATTTATCTTTTTTTCTTTTTTTACACATTTTTAGACACTAGTCCAGGCATAGAGAGCGCAGACACTGAGCACGTGTGCTAGGCACTCATGCAGATGTGTGTTGAGGGCAGTCTTAGCAACAATTTATGCACGTATTCTTATCTCCCCACTTATAACTCGCACCCAAACCACAGCAAAGCTTGCACAACTTTAATTTCCAATTCTGCTACTAAGTGCATCCAGGAAGAGGTTTTATGCTTCCTGCTTGTGCCTCTCACATTTCCTTCGATGGTGACAGTGTCAGTACGTTAGCCACAAAGGTTAAAACACTGCAGAGAGCCTCCAAGCCATAACATTCCCAATTCATAACTTACTGACATTACAGGGCATTGCATAGGACTTCCCAGAAGGTGATGCTCTGGGGGAGAACACCAAGGATCCTGCAGGCTCAGCCACAGCTTTGCAGGAATATCTCTTCAACCTGCACTGACACCTTTGGGATGCCGAAGTCAGTTCAGCAGCAGTCTGCATACTACTCAAACTATGCTGTTTTGGAAAGCAGCACACTTCATGGCAAGGAGGCGCACACGTTTTAAGAAAAGCTCATGTGTTTTTACTTTTTCCTTTTTTTTTTTGTTTTAATCAGAACTGTTTAAGCTGAAATTGAACATCAAGCTTGTAGGAACGGGAGCTATTGGCATCTGCTGATAGCTGTGCTGATACACGTGCAGCAGCTCCTCTTTAGCGCATGACATCCAAAGCAGAGGGGGACAGGTCCTGCTTTCTGTTACAGGACTGCAGCTCTACTGACTTCAGCTCTGCAATCTGGATAGAGACAAAAAGAGAACCAGGGCCAGCAATGCAGACACCCACCTAAGAAGCTGTCATGACGTTTCATGGAAAGGGCATTCTGGGACTCTCTACCAATTTCCACGAACAGCAACAGTATCCTTGCAAACGTAGGAGACAGCAGGACTTAGATAATTAGCTGAAGAACAGGGTAATCAGTGGCAAACTAATGTACAGAAAATAGGTACATATTTTTAAATGTCAGAAGAGATTTCAGAGGATACAGTTAAGGGTTGCAGACAAGCAATAGCGCATCAGAATGAGACTTGAGTGATATTTTCTTTTACAATAGAAGCCCTCCATTTCAAAACAAAGCCCAATAAAAAAAAAGTTCTGTTTACTGAGGCCCCTAGACTTTGCCATCTAATTCATCAAAATGCTGCATGCTTTTTGCATGACACGCGTCTTGTTCAATCAATAGAAAGCTGCAAAAAATCTCCTAAATGTCCTATTCTAAACAACATTTAGCAGCTACAACCACAGCCTGATTTTGATCTATTGAATAATTTGACCAGAGAACACCTTAAGTCACAACAACATTAAGTGCAATAACTTCTCATTCCTTTGCTGAACGCCATATGAAATTAAACAAAATAAAAATTGACAGCACAAAGTTATCCCGAATCCATTCCAGGTGGATTAGGTTCACCGTATATATTAAATGGAGATTTTAGCTTGACATCACATTTCATTGACTCCCAAAAACAAATTAAAAGTAACCCAGGATGTGTTGGCAATTCCATTTTAAATCTAAATATTTCTGATACTAATTATAGAGCAAAGGGAAAACACTGAAGACATTTTGACTTGAACTGCCCTGTCATTCTGATTAAAAAACATCGGCTTTACATCTGCAAGAAATTTATAAAGTGTACTCTTTACAAATTGTTATGGAGCAATTTGTGCACAGTTAGTTCTTTGTTTAATCGAGAAATCTGCCCAAACTGTGATTGTGTGCTTATTTCCCTAAGGCAGGGAGTGAAGGTTATTTCATTATGCCTTTTGGGAGCAGCAATCTATCTAATACGTTTCTGAATTATTCCAGACCGAGCTGAAGCTGAACATGAGAACAAAGCCCTGCTTCCACAGCAGAAAGACTACCCTAACTCCCAGCTGGGAAGATTTAGGCAGAGATTTATAAGTACAAACACTGAAGAAATTTGCAAGTAATTGCATGTATTCGCTCTCTGTTGTGGTATGCAGTAAACTAATATTTATAAAAACATATCAGCACACTGCTGCTCGTTATACCCTTCCCAGTCTCTTTGTGAAGAGTTGTAATGAGGGTTAGTTGTATTTTTTCCTTTATTCTTCCTAAGCATGAAGAATAAAGCCAAGAAAATCAGGAGCACCACTTGATGACTGCTGTGTATGGATGTCAGCAAGTACACGAATTCCCTGTAATTAAAATTAAGTATTTTATCTGCTGCCAATAAGCAGACAGGAATAAAACACCTCACTGCTCTATTTTATCAAGAACAAAAATTTCTTTGAGCAAATGCATCTTCACTAAGAAGCACCTCTGGAAAGTAACCCGGACACAATTCAACCTCACCGTTACCTACTGTTTGTGTTTCTTGCTACATACATAAATATCCATTTATTTAACACTACTGCTATGGCTTGGAACGTTGAAGAAGCCATAGAGCCTCAATGGGCTCTAGTTACTTTGGAGACCACTTTATTCAGAATGTGAATACAGCACTGAAGATCAGCTGATTTACTATCATGGTGAGGTGCACTCTTAACTGCAACCCAGGTGGGCATTTTGGAAGTGAAAAATCTCCCTTCATGGTATTTGCTCCTCCAAAAGCTTTGCCAAAGCTCAAGTTTGAACTAAACTTCGGTCACCTTGGAAGACATTTGCTTTCCAAATGTTTCCTAACACAGGAACATTTCCAGGGTCCTCGAAAAGACACAGCAAGCGTTTGATCTTGGAAAATGCTAGGGATATCCAGAAAGATTTAAGTCCACCTGATCTTGGTCCAAACTGCCCGTTCTAAATACAATTTATTTCAAAAGTCTGTTTAACGTTACTAAGTGACAGAAGCGTACCTACCTAACACATCACTCCCGAGACCTTAGCAATGTGAAAGCAAAGGAAGGAGTGGCTATGGACATAAATTTGACTCTTTGTAACGAACATACATACACATTTATCCTCATGGGGTAAACAGAAATAAAACTTCACTTTATACCTGAAACTTCATCTAAACTGATGAGATTTCACAGTTATGTTACTTCACGTTATCAAGCTGTTCTGCTTTAAGAAACACACTGCACATTTCATAGGTTTATCTGAAAGCAAGTATTTCTGTTTAGCACTCGTGATGTCCAAAAAAGATTTTCCTGTGTGATTCTGTACAGAGAGATCAAAAGGAAGTGTTTATAATAGATTATTACAAATTTGTACAAATTCAATGCATAATTAATGGCTCATACTTGGGGTTTTAATGAATATATCATTAATAAGTACTTAGCGTAATACACTGGTTTTATTACTTTGTCTTGTAAGGCTTTTGTGTAGATCTCAGTATTTTGACATTACAACTGAGACTGCACACCATGGAGTTTTCAAACCAATACTTACAGATTAGCCTGTTTTCTACTTCCAAATGAAAGCTTCAAGTAGTAATTACTTGGTGTTGAGTTAACGTTGCTTAAAGTTGATAGGAATGTGCTTATTTACTATGTGAGCAGTGTAAGAGATATGACAGCCTTAAATACTAATTTTCGTGCAATTAAGCAGATGCTTAACTTCAAGACATTTCTTGTAACAAGCTAAGGTTTTTAGAATACAACGATATGAGTAAATGTTGAGAGAAGACATACTGAGAAGAACATCTAGTTACTGTAAAACTCTGTAAAAATCAATAAATGGGAAAAATGGGTCGTCACATTAAAATACAGGTGTTAGTAGAGCTGACAAGACTGACAATTGCTCCTCTGGGACCTGCTGCATTCACTGACCACTTGGCAACACCTGAACTTAAATTACAGAGCAAAATTATCCACATCAATTACAGCATAGCGTATTTTCACCTTGAATACAGGCAAAATACACACAAATAAGACATCCAAATTCAGAGCAAGAAGTTGAACACAAGACTTTCAGAAAACAGAACTCGGAAGTTAGGCCTTTTGAGTCTTCAAAAATATCCAGCTTACTAGAAATGCAGCAGAAATTCTACCAAATTCTACCAGGAAGCATTCTTCAATTTCAAATAACCAAGTCCCGAAGAGTTTCCAAAAAAAGTTCTTGATGCTCAGCATTTTTGAAAAATGAAGAGATTTACATCGCTGTATTAAGCTCCATGTGGCTCCTAGAGCAATGTTTACATACTGTTTAAACAGCATTTAGCTACCAAATTACTGCTCCAATGTCAGATTTTAAGAAGCTTCAGGTAAAAAAAATTCTAGCCAGTGATAAGGCTTGGGAAGAATATCTATAAAATGAAGATTTAAAAGAGTAACCCAACCTCAAAATCAGGCTAGCTACAGGGACTGGAATCCACTTTCATGCAAGTCCTCCTAGTTATTTAGTAAGGCATGGGTTTAGCACATTAGAGAAAGACTTTTATTCGCGGCTTTGCCAAAAACTTCTCCGACAAACCTCTAGTGCTATACTTGTCAGTTGCTACAAATGGGAAATGAGTCTGTATGAACATACCAAGATCTAAATTTGAACACACTAGCTAGCCTTCAGCTGTTTTGGACGGGAACGAGTTTCATGCCCAACAAGACTACAATCAGTTTGCACACTTCACAGGATGAGACCCTCAGCTTCTTTAAACAAGCTTCGCCAATCTGCAGAGCCAAGGCCAGACCCCCCCACTGTTTCATACCACCCAAATCAAGGAAAGCCCCTTAGCCACACACCTTATACTAAAGACCTGTATTTCTTCCTAAGTGGCAGTTTGCTTTCAGATAGATATTAAAGAATTGAGCTGATCCTATTCGGTGTCCAAATCCTTTCAAGAGCTGCTTAAGTGATAAGCTTTGCAGCATGTGTGAACTCATAGCAGAATCTGCTGTGTTCTTCTTTACACAGAAGTAACCTAAGTTGTGAAGGGTTTCTCTTCTTGCAGCATGAACGTAAGGCAATGAAGTAAACCTCAGGTGGCTCTAACTCTGAAAGGCAGGCCAGGAAGAAAGAATACAAAGGTTAGAAAAAGCTGTAGACATTCAAGTATGGGTGAAACCAAGACTGGAAAGGATGGGGGCTTCCAGAGGATTCATAGAAAATAAGGCAAAAAAGACTGGAAGAACTTGATAGAAAGAGAAGATCAAAGGAAAAGGAGTTACACACGAGGAGAGCCTAAACGGTTCTGGAGGAAGACAGCTTGGAAATCCATCCAGCTTTTTTATCTCCTAGTCAGACTATTAGCTAACATGACTTCAACCTCTACTGTTCAACACGAGAGTTAGTAACTAAAATTCTCTGAAACAATTTAACTAGTGAATCCCAGCAGTTCTGACGAATTGTGCTAAAATTGGCATTTTGAGCATGAATTTCTACTTGAACATTGATATCTACAACTTCAAAAACGAAGTTACATATACCAATGACAGTGTTCTGCTCCTGAATGGCATATAAAATACTTAAATGCACATGCACACAGTGCTTTTTTTTACTTTTGTTTTCCTTTTCAGATTGGGAAAGTACCTTATAAATTCAAAGACAATCTGATAGAAGCATAAGATCTACTTTAAACAACTATTTTTTTCCACACGTGCTAAGCTGAAATCAGTTTCAATTACGATCCTGTTCCTCGTTAATGAAAAATGTAACATGCTACTACCGCTAATAATACAAAATACAGAATTTACTACCACTGAAAACTTTTAGTCTAACCAGATGTGCAAAGCCCCAAAGAATTTTTTAATATATGTAATATAAATATAAATGCACATGTATATGCATATACACGCATCTGTATATTTATATAGACATATATAGGTTTCTAGTAGCACCTGCTGTAGTAGATTTATGTAAGGACTTACAAAACTCTATAGCTGTTTATAACTTACTGGAAATTTCATTTTCAGGAGTTATATTTTCTATGCCTGTTTCCCTATTGAGCAAAATCAATTACCATATTTTTCGTTTACGTAACAGCGGGTGAAAAAACGGAGGTTTCATTTTCATATATTGTTTTCTTCTCACAATGAAAGAATGGCTGAACTTTATGGTTTGAACTTCCAGGATGGCTGATTCTCACTGATTACTAAGTACTTTTGTTATTTAGAAAATACCAACACTCGCATTTGTACATATACCATGGTAACATTTACAAATAGTATGAGAGCTGCCCACTTTACTCCAAGAGCCTGGATAAAGACAAGCACAGGAGTTAGTATTAAAGTCCAGAAGACAGCTTGCTGCTTCATTACAGACAACATATCCATGGGCAGGAGCACCACATTCCCATCAAGCTGCCGGAAAAATCTCTCCTCTTTGTCACATTCAGCATAGGATGAGAAAGCAAAGGAGCAAGGGCTGTTTGCAGAGAGACTCATTTTGGGTCACTCCAGCTGAACGTATTTTTCTGTCTGAAACACTTCACACACAACTTGCTGTGTTATGAACTGCTGTTAAACTGCAGTATCGACTCTGAGCATGAAAAGATGTTTCACGATGGCATCTAACACTGAAATTACACAAGACCCAGTAGATCCAATACATACAACAGGCAACGTTCATGCCTTTGTCTTGTGGCAGGGGAAGAAGAGTTCTCGCATTCCCTGTATTTTACGAAGTCAGAAATGAATTGGCAACCCACAGAATAGCATTATAAAAGTCTAAATTGCTGACAACTAGTTCTAATATAAAAATAAAGAAGGGTACATAGATTAAACATCACTTTATTCAAGGTATCTGAATCTTGGAGACAGTAAGCACAGATTATTCTATTTACGCACATTTTCAATATTTGTATCAAATCTATGGCTACAGCCCTTGGGAGTATGTGTTTATATAAATCAGACAGGTGTGTCTGTGTGTATAAAGTTAGGCTGCCAAGAATTTGCTTGTAATTCTTTGAAGACAGGTCTTAAAGGGATCTACGGCACCTCGGATCATGACATTTTTTATTACCTTTATTTAATCTTTTTTTTCTTAGTTTCTCCTTCTCTCATCCTCCCGTTCTCTCAGAATTAGCTATTAGGGAAACAATTCACATGGGCAGAATTTAACTACCTTCACAGATACAGTTAAAATTAAATTTTTGCATTACTCTTAAATTACGTGCAGTTTGGAAATGTAAGAGCGTAGGAAGGTCACAGCTATATATATGCTAGTAATAGAATAATACTGTTTTATATAGCCAGCATTAGCTATAGGGTTTCCTGTAACACCTCTACACGTGAAGAAAACTAATATGCTATATATGCAATACAAGCACACTTCAGCATACCACGTAACTTCCAAACAGAGCACGTGAAAAACAACCCAGAAAATTTCTGAAGGTGCTCTTTTCATTTATATTTAAGGTAAAATCACCAAATGGGCAACAACAACGTACAACTCTTTATTTTACCTCAGAAGGATTCAACTTACAGATATTGCTGCTTTTTTTTTTTTGTTAGAAATCTTTCTTGTTCGTTCATTTTAAAATATAATCCACAACCTGCTTTCATAATTTTAACTGATGCCATCAGTGTGAGTTCAGAAAAATTTGAAGACTTCTATGGCAAGGCAGAAATGAATTCCTCACACTATTCAGCGCCCACAGAGCTGACAGTTCACCTCATCCTCTGCGTTAGGGTCACTGTTTCCACCCATCCGACATGAACCTTTATCTTTTACCTCACCCACCATCTTAGTCCCCACATCCAACTGACTTTGCAACACTTTCTTCAGTGAAGAAGTCAAGAGCCCATGCTGAATTAAAAAAATCCAGTTCAGAGTAACTGTTACTTTGTTTGGAATTGCAGCTCTGTGTCTTTTTTTCATCTTCAAGACATAGATACATAATGAAGAGTTAGGTAGAAACTGTACCACTAACAAAATACATTAAGGAGCTGGAAAGCACTTGCTTCCTATTGCATCCCAAACTTCAGTACCTGATTTCCACTTTGTTACTGCTGTGCTCTGCCTGCTGCTAGTTCCGCTGGAAAAAGACTTCTCCCTCTGAAAAGAATGGTAAATGTTTTTTTCATAAACACACCATAATAGATGCAGATGAGTCTGTTTTAATAAATCACCACCGATCGTTTACGACAGTGCCATATCCTGAACTCTCCTCCTTGAACAAAATGGCATTTATGTAAAACCCGCCAGTGCAGGCACACCAAACAAACAGCAAGTGGGATGATTTCCGAATCCGCAGCCAAACATCATCACTTCCCTCCTGTAAGGGGCAAGAGAAGAAAAGAAAAACTGCCAAAAGCAGGAGGCTGGGCCAGGTAACCAGAAGGTGACAACATACTGCTAATGGTTCAATGACTGCAAAGGGCTGCTCAGCTGTGCTCAACAAAAACTCGGTAATAGCCAAAGCGGAAGAGAAAAAAGGCTAGATGTTTGGTTTTACTTTCTGTCAAATATTGTTAAATATGAGCTACTTGAAAAAAAAAAAAAAAATAGAATGAAAGAATGCAATAATGCTTTGTACAGGTGGCACCAAGGTCTCCGTCTGGGTCTGCAAACAAAACCATTGCCATGTAAACCTTACAGATGATTAATCCTCAAGGACCACTGTAATGAGACCTCAGGCTGAACAACAGCAGCCTATCACTGAGGGAAGCGGTAGCCTGCTCCCTGAAGTCTTCTCTAGCAGTTACATCAAAGCAAACCGGGACCAGATAGCGGGATTCTGCAAGAATCCCTTATCTCAGCGCTAGCGGATGCTTCTCCTCTGATTGTCTTCAACTGCCACCTGTCCCAGGCATCTTTGAAGGCAACGCTAAGCCTGTGATGGATCTGACCTCCTTCAGCTGAAATTCTTTTATGTCTTTCTTCATTTTCTGCTCTGTTACATTCTTTCCCTGCAAAACACGCTACATAAAACAAAGGGAGCTCTCACTCCTTGACTTACTGTCCCCAGCTATTTGAAAGCAAAAAAACAATGTTAAGGATTATACTCCACCCGCAATATGGAGTGGTCCTCAGGAGACAAGCCTCTTATTTTTGAGAGTTATAACTAGATGGCTTTTACACGAAGGGGCTTTACAATGAGGTTCAACGTTGCTGGGAGCCAAGATATGAAAGCTGCATATCAGAGATAGCTTAAAAAACAAAAACATTCATAATACAGAAGTATATGAAAAATCACATTATAAAAATAAGCAGGAAAATAACGAGGAAGCAACAAGCCTCAGAGAAAACAAATTACTGCAGAGTATGCACGTGTACTATATTATGCAGAAATGTCCTATGACATCACTGTCCAGCTCACTGTAAAAATGTTCATTTCACCCCAGATGAAAATAGAGTTGGCCAGTCCAAGTCAAATAACAGTTCCGCTACCTGAGGTGCATGTGTACACGAAGCACTCACCTAGCTCGCACACAGGGAGATGACTTTAACAGGAATGCCACAAGTCAGTGTTTCAGCCTGCCAACGGTACAACGGCAAGTATGCTCCCCCCTCCTAGTGGCATGCAATTCCAAGAGGCATCTGCTAGAGCTACAGAGACTAGAAGACATGTGCGGAGTTGTCAGATTTCATTCCGATAGCTACAGGCCATAATACGTTAAGTCACCAGGGTCCTGAAAAGGTGGAGCAAAGGAGGAATCTTGCTAAAGCTCCCACCCCTCATTTCCCACTCTCGCACTCAAACCGGTTTTGAAGTCTTTCTTATTCTACGTGCACAGCACTGTCAGAAGAACAAGAAGCCAAGTATAACTAGGTTGAACAGGACACTGCCAGCAGCTCCTCCCAGTTCCCTGCACTGACAATATAAAAGGGTACCATTAGTTGCAGTTAGGTGAGGCTCATGAAGTATTATGCAGAAGGATGGAAGCATGAAAGCACCTTTTTCTTTTGAAGCTTACCGGGAAACCACAGATGGAGGAATTCAACTAACCACATAAACAGCAAGACTGCATCAAAATACTGAGCTGGATGATTTTTTCTTAAAACACACAGATAAGCAAAGCTTGCAGCAAACCAGGAGCAAATAAATAGGGTCTAAATGTTTATTTTAAAAAGGCATTAGATGGAAACCACAGAGTGGACCACAGCATTTTCTCATTTTCTGGAGCCAAGGCCTGTCGCGTACATTGCCAATTAACTTGGCTTACGAGACTCTGCTGCACACTCAGGCAGCAAGTAAAGTTGAAGACTTTTTACCATCTATTTGAAGACTTCTTCCTACCCCACATTCCCACTGCAGGGTGTTGTGCTTCAGAAACACAGAGCAGTGTCAGGCTAGCAGCAGCCCCCCTAAGGCAATACAGTGGTCATTTCCCAGCAGTCAGTTCCTCACCAGCACCTTGTGTAGCCTTAACAAGCAGTACCCACGTCTACATAATTTTGTAAGGTGGTGGTCTGTAGGCTGCCTTTAAGTAACACAGCAGCTTTGCATTCTGCAGCCTTCAAACACAGCCTCGGCAGCTACTGGACCTCACGCTCCTGCTCCAGCAGGACCCTACATGCACAAGAACAGTCACATAGACTGCTTATGAGCAAGTCCCAGAGATACAGGCTGTCCTGGATACAGAGGCATGGGATGCTTCACTCTCCCTCTACAGACCTCCCTTTCGTAGTGATACAAGAGATGTGCCATTTGTCCCACAAGAACTGAGAAACACTTCTGTAGGCCAACATTTTGGGTTTCATCCAGCTTTTCTAATTCTGTGGGAACAGACAAAGCCAGATCAGGCCTTTAGCCTTTATTCACTGGGACCTTCCTCTAGTTGGCTTTGTTTCTCAATAGGCATATTTAAATTTTCTGTACTGAAGTTGACAAATCAAGAAAAACTGAAAATATGTTAAAGTAAAAATAAGTATAGGCCACGGTCACTGTCAGTCTCAAGCAAAGTAGAAGCATTTATGAGGAGGTCATATATCAGCTTTTCTCTAAGTCAAACATCCAAAGCACTGAGCAGCTCAGTTTAAAACCTCAGATTAAACCTATGGTTCCCACAGAATCACAGAACTGTAGGGATTGGAAGGGACCTCTAGAGATCATTCAGCCCAAATCCCACTGCCAAGGGAGGTTTCCTAGCCCAGGTTGCACAGGTAGGCATCCAGGTGGCTCTCCAGACAAGGAGATGCCACAACCTCTCTGTGCAGCCTGTGCCAGTGCTCCGTCACCCTCACCCTAAGAAGTTCTTATGCACATTTGCGTGGAACTTCCTATATTTCAGTTTGTGGCCATTTCCCCTCATCCTATTGCCACACACGGATGAGAAGAGTTCAGCCTCATCTTCCCTTTGCCTTCCACTCCTTACATATTTATGGATGCGGAACAGAACCCCCCCGAGTCTTCTTTTTTCAAGGCTGAACAGACCCAGGTCTCTCAGCCTTTCCTCATCAGAGAGGTGTTCCAGGCCCTTCATCATCTTTGTAGCCCTCTGCTGGACTCTTTTGAGGAGATTCCTGTCTTTTTTGTACCAGGGAGCCCAGACCTGGACATAGTACTCCAGGTGAGGCCTCACTAGGGCATAGTTGAGGGGGAGGACCGCTTCCCTCGACCTTCTGGCCACACTCTTTTTAATGCACCCCAGCATGACATTGGCCATCTTGGCCACCAGAGCACACTTCCCTTCTCTCTTCCAGTGAAAAGAAAATCCACCCCTATTATAGCAGCAATTAATCTTTTCAATGTCTGGCACCAATTTTATTGTTAGAAGTACTGTAGCTCATTTGTGCAAATGGCACTGATGCCAATTCAAGTATCATCCAGTAGGAAACATGGCAACGGAGCCAACAGCTTGCTATCACCATACCATGCTGGTCCATCCTGGTAAAGTGAGCAGCCACTGTTTATACATAACACAGGCCTTGATCCAAAAAAGCTTATTCACACAAAATAAGCTGATTTCACTTCAACGACAAACTCTACCAGAAGCCAACGCAATAGCCCGAGGCTTTTGACAGTTGCATATGCAGACAGGTTGGTGAAAAAAGCATACAAATCAAATGCAGCACCTTCTTACACTGAAGAGTGCGACATGCTGGAATGAAATTTATTTCAACACATCTACCTCATTAGTTATTTGCTTCATCACTTAGTATGGTGTTACACTCAGCTGTTACCATAATCAGCCATTTATTTCAAAGTATGTCATATGCCATTACTTTTGGCTTGTTACCATAAGTTACTTCAACAGGGGACTGCAGATAGAGGAATAACAATGTTCAGCTCTTCATTTGTGAAACGGTACGTGGATCCTTGGGAATTAGGATTTTAAATTACAACTAGCATGAGGAGCAGGTAAGATGAAAGGGCAGAATATAAGGCAACTGGGGATTATTACAAAGTTCATTGAAGCCAGCAGCTGTTGATTCATTGAATTCATCAAGTTCTGGATCAGTGCCGTTTGGCTGTTTGGGAAAAATGATGGCTCAGGGCAGCACTGAAACGTGAAAGGGAAAACAGAATGAACAATGGGGGACCCTCTGTTCTACCTTATTCAGTGCGAAACAGGAAACATGCATAATTTAAATCTGAAAGCGATTCTGTTATCTAGGGAGCTGTGCTGAACTCCAAAAAATCAGTGAGACAAATTCTGAAAAACACACTTCTGTTTTTTTGTTTTGTTTTGTTTTTCTATGAAGTGACTACTCGTTTTTAAAAGGAAGTATGAAGATGGTGTACAAACCTGTACACACACAAACACCTCCATGCCAGTACAGACTTTTCTGCTGCTGCAAACAATACCACCATCATATATGCTGACAACTACATCTCATTACAGCAGCTGTATTCTTTTAAAACACAGTTAGAAACAGACCAATACTTACTGCAGAACTGGTTTTCCACACTGGTGACTGATGCTCTGGCTGTAAGTTATACCACCACAAATGAAAGAAGATAACCAACAGGTTGGTGGCCCTGCCTCTGACAGGGGTGTTGGAACTTCATGAATCCTAGGGTCCCTTGCAACCAAAGCCATTCTAAGACTCTATGATGATTCTATGAACCAGTATAACTGTGACTGAAAGGGAAAGTGTTCATGAAACGAGCTCCAAACTCCGATGTGACCCACTGAACATACTCAAGGGCCCCGGCTGTAAGTAATTTGAGCACTGTACTAACAGGAAGCTAAAAAGTAATGTACAAACTACGCAAGAGCCAGGCTAAGAGGAAGCTAATTGAGTTGCAAGGTGTGAATAAAAGGAAACAGAGACTACGGCTAAGAAGCTCTCCCAGTCACAGAATCACAGAATTGTAGGGGCTGGAAGGGACCTCTAGAGATCATCAAGTCCAGCCCCCTGCCAAAGCAGCTCCTTGACCAGGTTGCACAGGTAGGCGTCCAGGTGGGTCTGGAATGTCTCCAGAGAAGGAGACTCCACCACCTCTCTGTGTTGAACCATCCTGTTCCAGTGCTCTGTCACTCTCACCACGAAGAAGTTCTTGTGCACATTTGTGCAGAACTTCTTACGCTTCAGTTTATGACCATTTCCCCTCATCGTAGCACCACAATTATTGAACTCGATCAGTAGGAATAAAACTGTACTGCTAACAGTCCTTTGCTCAAGGACTAAGGCATTTAAACTGTCTTAAAAGTAAAGGCCTGTTCAGTCCTGGCCTCCAACAGGTTGGTGCTAAGAGATTTCTTGAAGATGTACCATGTCAACAGGCACTACGCTGTCCTTTAATATCTCCCTGGTCAAGCTGATACCACAGGAAGAGCACTGCCCCAGTGCTCACCACAAGGCAACTCCTGGGACACAGCCATACGCTTGGGCTCTCCCTCAGACTAAAGGCAGCAGCGCAGAAGAATGGTACGGAATGGCTTGTAATGGCTGCACCATTACAAGAATCCCAGAGTATAATGACATTGACACAGGGGAACTATGACAGAGGAGCACCCTGCAGATTATAACTATACCACAACTTAATTGTTGACACTGATTTCTTCACAAGAACTGGGAGACAGCAGTAGAGCTGGGGATAAAAGGGAACTAACTTA
Source organism: Callipepla californica brunnescens (assembly GCA_023055505.1). Taxonomy (NCBI): domain Eukaryota; kingdom Metazoa; phylum Chordata; class Aves; order Galliformes; family Odontophoridae; genus Callipepla; species Callipepla californica. The sequence goes on along the minus strand of JALIRH010000048.1, from coordinate 789,047 downwards.
AATGTTTATTTTCTGCATTTGGTCTCAGTATTTAAGTGCTGAGAACAATACTTATTCAGCTGCCTAAACACAAATAGATCATACCATCTGAGATGCCTATTTAATCTGACACTTTCACACAGAGTTAACCAATACAGCGTAGGAAGTAATAGAGACCACTGCCTTCCTATGGTAGCAGACAGACCATTTAGGATCCTTGCATACAAGAAAATTGCACTTGAAACTTCTGTTTTGGGGAACTGAATTCCCCCTAAGGCATTGCCCAGATGAAAAGCACCAATGCAAGTGAACCGTCTCATCAGAAGTGTAAGGCACTACAGAGTTTTAAGAAGTATGCGTCTCATACTGATCGGATCAGGAAAATCTGCTTCAGTTCCCGATGGAAGTCATGATCACTCCAGCCAGCCAGGAGTTTTCATCACAAACCAGCACCTGGCTGAAGCATTTCCTGTGCTTTGCTGCAAGGACTTGACTTGTTGCAGACACAAAGCTCTTTACCAATAAAGGCGAGGCAACTTGCCACCAAAAGCTGAGTTCTGGCTAACATTTTTTAAGGCGTTAAGCAACCAAGTCCAAAAGGCTACTCCTTCAAACCATGTGTCCTTGGCCAAGAAATGCTTGCAGAGAGAAGTACTCAGAACAAGGTGACTGACAGACAGGAACCTCAGGTATTAAGGATGCTCCAAAACTTGCAAAAGATGATGCTTACCTTCCTTTGACCACTAGTTTTCTGCATACCTATCATACTTAGCTAATCCCTAGCATTACTCATCCTTTAACACAAAGAAGATCACTGCTAACCAAGAAAAAGAGAAAACTCATGATCTCGCTTGTTGCCATAACAGAAAAGAGCACAACAGTTGCATGTCAGGCCCCGGGGTGTTTTTTGTTTTGTTTTGTTTTGTTTTTTTAAGATAACTTATTGATGGCAAATACCACAATTCCCTCATACCAGTGAATCTTTAAAGAGGAAACCATTTTTCAATTTTTTTTTTCAACTCTGGGCTTCTAAAGATTTGGTGTTGGTTTTTTTTTTCCTCACTGTTCAGCTGCTGATACACAGAGGCTATCACACCGGGAAACGGATCAGTCCCAACCCACTACGGACCTCGTGACACGACTCTTTAAGACAGGAACGCCCACATATCAAGGGACACAGCAACTTTTAAGAAGCTTTTCATTCTCTCCTGATTTAGGGATAGCTGATCCGCCTTGAGGCTAAAGAGATGGATTACATTATTTCTTGGCTGTTTTTCAGAGTTCCTAGCTATGACTCTATCGCTCTGAGCAATGTACTTTTGTCTCTTTCCATGAAGACAGTATACAACAAATACGTACTCTAAAGCATCTAAAAATGACAAACAAAATCAAACCTGTGTAAGAAATAGGTATTTCTGCATTTGTTATTAGGAAAAAAAAACCAACATTGAGCTTACAGGCACTTATATAACCTAATCAAAGTGACTAAGAGAACCAATCTGCTCATGAGAAGGCTCCACCACACTAGAGCCCAGCAGGTAAATTCTCTTAGGTGCCATAAAAGAATGACTTGTTGTTTGTTTGTTTGTTTGTTCTAAGGTTGAGTCTAAGGACGTTTTTAAAATTAAGTCCAACAGAACTAGAGTAAGGGACCACAAAAATAGCTTTTTCTCCCCTTTGCTCAAGCAGGATCACCTTTGTACAGATCATCCCTTGCAATCCCCATTCAAAATTGACACTAATTGTAATGACAAGGAAAAAATGGCAAACAGATACCTTTGAATACTAATTTAAACTGAAAATTAAAGTAAATCAAAAAGCCAAAAAAAAAAAAAATCATCTTTCAATTTCTTAACTACACTACATTTCAAGGCCTTTCAGAAACTGGCATTTCTGCGGTCTCATGCTGAGGAGAGAGAAAATCAGGTAGAAAAAAGGACATATTTATGTGCCGCTTCTAGCTGCAAATCTTAGAGTGCAATTGCTCCTTCCAAATGACAGGAGCAAGCAGGCACAGTGCTGCCAGGATTCTAAAGAGCCCCTGCTTCCTCCACAGAAGGACTCTGGAAAAACAGGCAGGGTGCAGAATTTCCCAATCATGACTAGAGAGGTTTGGGAAGCATCTTGTAGAACAGCTTTCCATTCACATGCAGCTGTTAATCTCAAGAGATCTGCTGCTCCTTCCAGAATTTCAGACTGAAGGTGCCTCTGACTCTACGCTTGGTTTTGAGAGTAATAATGTTTTTCTGTTGGAAGCTATTGAAATACACTTTTAAATTTTAGATTTTTTTTTTTCCAAAAAAACATTTTGCAAACATACCAGTTGCTTTCTTTAAGCCCAACCTTTCAGTTACTCAGCTGACATTCACTTTTGAACTAGTAGCTTTTTTCCTATGAGTTTTATGGGATGTTTTAAATTTGACTTTTTTCCAGCTATCCCTGCTTAACAACACCTACAATCCACTCCACAAATCACTGTCAGAGGACAGTTACTAAAGTGCTTATGCCCCTCCTCTGCAAACTGCTGCAGAAAGGGTTGAAGAAGTAGGACCCAGACTTTTAAAGCTATTTAAGAGGCCAAACTCACTTTGAAATTGAGGAGCACCTAAATGTCTTTAAAGATTCTTGCCCTAAATCTCTGCCAGGATTCCTCACTGACACTCACCTCCCAGTCTCCAGCAGGGCTGTGGGAGAAACCCCCTATAAGGATCTGACCCTGGCCCCCCAGGACCTGATGACACTGGAAAGCTAGATGTGTGCTCAGCCATGCGCCTGCCATGAGATTAACCTAAAGGCTCTCAGGCTGTCCCTCTGGAGGCCCAAAACACTCCAGGGATAGGACAGAGGAGGCCACAGACTCTCCCCTCTACAAATGGGGACCCCTTCCATGAGCCCATCACCTGGAGTCAACTTGGACTGATCTCATGTGCTACACATGGCTGACCATCACAATTCAAGCTACATCACCATGAAAAGTCACTGCTTTTAAGGCAGTGATTCCAGTTACCATTTGCAGCAGCAGAATCTAATTTCCCTTTTTATTTTCCCTCCTTTTCTATGGGGAGATTAAGGAAGGGGAATTCTTGTCAATAGAAATTAAAACAGTAAATGAACAAGTACACCTAGTGAACTGGGCTGTGTTTTCCCTGCTTTGGTCTTTTGGTCATGTTGCAAATTGATTTTGAGCTAACAGTGCATAATCTAACCGGGGCCTCTATGAGGGGTCTGATCCGTTCAAGGTACAAGACCAGACACAGTTGGCGGGAACTGGGGGCAATCAATACCTTTGGAGGGTTAATCCTACGAAATAAGCAATAATCAGTTCCCACTTCCCCACATAGACAGAGAAGCTTCAAAACTGGAATAAATCCCTGTTAAGAAAAAAAAAAAAAAGAAAGAAAAAAAGGTGCAGAGCGAGTTCCTGCTTTCAAGCTATGCACAGCATAACCTCTGGGATGAAGTACGCACCAGAAAGATTCCTGCCAGGGCCATTTTTGTGTATACAGACCTTTAGCTCAGAGCCAACAGAACTGTCACTGCTTTTTACTTAAGATAATTCTTCAGGCTTTACTAATTAGGAACTAACAATTCTTTCAGATGAGCTGTGAAACACAGGGAAGAATACCAGCAGTATGTTTTAAATCAAAGTGTTTACATCAGGAATGATTCATTTTTTCCACGAGGAATGAATTGTGAGACAGGCAGTCTTAACACTGCCATAAATCTGCGTGGGAATTAAAATTGTGGAGAGAATAACAAAAGGAAGTTGCTATCCCTCCCTCAGCCCCACCTCTGAAGACAGAATTTACATTAACAAGGGGCTTGAACTACCACCATAATCAGTGGTTCAGAAACACCGTTCTTTAAATCTGTTTAAGAAACTCTGCAAAAACCCACGCTAGAGCTCGGTAAACCTGCTCCCCTCAGTAAAGGAAAGGTGTAACACGTGAAGGGAAACTGCATTTTTGTCATCTCCTGCCCAAGCTTTTGAAAAGAAAAAAGTTTAACCATTATTCCCCACATTTACAACATCACTTATTTTAATTAGGAAAAAAAAATTATAGCAACAAAAAACCCTGCAGTGCGCATACACAGAGACACGCATATTTACATGTAGAAATGCAAAGCATTCAAGTTGTTTCTAATAACTGCCGCTCCTGGAGCAGATATGCGTTCCACACACAATTGACTTAAATGCTCTTTTTCTTTTCTTGCCATAAAAATAGACAGATGTCCTCCTTCAAAAAAATTATTTTCCCTCTTCCTGCGTTACAGGAAGCCTGCCCACACTTTTAAATACAAAGCGGGTAAATATAGAAGCACAAATTAGCCATCTTGAAAAGTCTGTATTTTCCAACCACAGGGAAACTAAGGAATTACTGTGAGTGTTTACATACTCAACAGTGTTGAATTAGAACAGCATTTTCTATCCATAAGCCCAGCAAAACCAGCAAGGAACTGAGCCTTGCTGGCTCCTCACCTGTTGCTACAGTGGGACTGGGATATGCTTACCTTATTCAATCCTGTACATACGGACTGCTATAAGTGTCAGCATGAATACTGTCACCACCTCGGTGAAAGCATGTCTTACATACATAAATGATACAATTACTATGAAAATTTCAGTAAGCCTGTCTGCTCCCCTAAAAATCGGACTAGACATTTGTCTCTTTAGTTGTCCTTCGGTATCACATCTATTAAAAGTAAATAAAAGCACGACGGTACTCTATATGACTCTAACAGCTTGAGGGATTTTACAAATCTGTGAGTAAAACTCTGCAGTTCACTACAGCAGCAGCAAAGTAGGTCTGCCCATCTGACATCTTCTGGCTTAAACTTCTGCTTTACGATCTCGTTGTTCATTTAAAATTAACTCCTCTTTTGTTTCTCCGTTGTTGTATGCTGAGTAAATTATGCTGTTCTCTCGGCTTCTGACATCAGTGCTTCTCTAGCTGTTGACAAATCCTAACTGGAGTTCTCGGTCACAATATAGATATTTTACCTACATTAAATTGTGGGAACTTTAGTCAGAAGAGGTAAATTCAATAAAAAAAAAAACAACAAAATGAACCAAATCCAAACTAGCCAGCCTCATTCAGACTGGACGTCTCCTATTCCTCAGTCTGAATCTTTAGCAGTATCAGTAACACTTTGATACAGATTTAAGGAGTGAGTTGGCAGCTGGACAGATGGCCATAATGGCAATCACTAAATTTAGCATGTTTCTTGTTTGATTTGGTTGAGGTGGCAGCTGCACATTTTATCTTTCCCTAGCTGTACTGTAAGCACACAGAAGCTATTTGCCTCCGCAACAGGATTTTCTTTTCCCAAGTGAGACTTGGGGTTTCCATTAACTAATACTCAAAATGGTAAGACGGAGTTGGTGTCTCCTATCAGCTTGTATTTGTGTGCTGCTGCTTGCGATCGGTACTTGGCTCTGAACATTCACGCTTCTCTGGCAGACAAGCCTGCCACTTAGTGTGCTACTGCACACCTTTCCAGGCAAAAAGATGAGCAACTCCCCTCCAGGGTTTGAAAAAGGCTACGAAGAGCTAGCGAGGAAGAGAGCGTCCAGGAACTGACTGTACATTTGAAAAGAGCTGAAAAGCTCCACTGCAAACTTTCCTCTAAATGCTGACGTAGAATATGAAGACAACAAGTATTCATTTCATTCATTTTCTCGTAATGCTTTCAGGCTTATTAACAGTCCCACTTTTTTTATTTATTTTTTTCTTAAGGAGGTTGGTGAGACTTAAGGTTGTGTGAGACATACTTTGATCTGCACCCTGATGAGTGAACATTCCCCTTTGCTGCTAGCCCAACTAATGAAGGGATAAAATTAGCTTTTATCCCTGGTACTTTCTTTAGCAAAAAAACATGCACTAATCAGCTGTCCTCACTAATCAGTTGCCTGGCTAATGACCTTTTGCCTTAAAACACTGAAATTTCTGAATTATGTGGAAGAAAAAAAAGCCAGCACAGACTGGCCCCTCTCTGTGGGTCTTAAGCCTATCATCTGGAACCGGAGACTGGAAGGTTAAATGGCAAATGTGTACCCTGACTAGGTGATAAATCTATAATCAAAAGGCACAAGCTTTTACACCTCAAGATGTACTTCATTACTACATAACTGAATGATTTTTCCTTTTTTTTTTTTTTTTAAACTAGAAGCAGATGAAAAAAAATTGCTTAACTCCCTCATATTTTGCCTGTGGAGAAATCCATTCCACATCTGTGTTCAAGTGTCAGTTAATTTCTTACTTTTTTATTAATGTCTGAGCAGGAATTCAGAAGTTGAAACTGCCTTTTTATCCCCATACCTCTTAGGAGGACTGAGGAAGAAAATGATAAAACCACCCCATCAGCCCACACGTTCACAAACAAGTGAACCTCTAAAAACAAAACAAAGAAAAGAACAGTGAAAATAGATAAATAAGTAGATCAAGCCGGCAGCATTAAACTTTCCACTCCTTCCCCAAATTCTCATAGTACAGCACACAGTCTTTTCTTCTCTTAATACTGTACTTCAACATTATTATAAAAATAAAAAAATAAAAAAAAAAAAAGATTTTAAGGCCTGTTTCATTTTCCTCCTCTGCTTTCTTTAATGAAGTTTTTTTCTTCGTGTATGACGGGGGTGGAGCAAATGCAGAACTGGATGGTTGAGGAGGATTAGCAACAGATGATATAGCCTGTGGAAGTTGCTTTGCAGAGGCCTGTGCTAATTTTGAGCTGCCATGCTTCCCAGCTTTTTAATTTGAGACAGAAAATACATCACATTTATCTCAACTCCCATACAGAGAAAGTAGTTCTCCCCAGGATGATGCAAGGTGACAAATAAAACGACATTACATTTGACAACCTCAACAGCCTTTCAACTTCCCTCCCCAAATCAAACTTGCAATGAATACTCACGATAATGAGGATCCATGTAACCATTTCTGGGATCCATAGTAAACAATGTCCCACGATAAGGTACAGAAGGTTCAGGAAGGTGCGATATAGATCCATGGATCTCTTTCTTTATTAATGAGGCCCTTTCCTCGCTAGATGTTGAAGGCTCCTCACTGATCTTGCTGAGGCCTTGCCCACCTTGTGGCTGCATTGTGATTGCGTTCCTTCTCTCTCTGTGATAGGTCTGTCCAGGACTTTCATCCTCTGGAAAAAAAATACCAAAGAGGAGAGAGAGAGAGAACAGAGAGAGAGAGACACTTTTAGTCCATTTTTAGCAAATAAAACAAGAAGTTCTCCCTGCCACCACCAGCGCTCGGGTGCAGGTTTGTGACAGCTGGCATGTGGCTATGAGGGATGCTGCGGGATGTGGGCTGAGTGCGCTAGCCAGCAGCTCTCGGTCTGTAGATCATCGTCACCCATGCACTGATGCATTTACCAGCAAGGCTATCAATCCTGCAAGAGCAGACAGAGACTTGCTGTTTTCTTGCCTCTGGGACAAGGAAGTTTTGGCTGCTTGACGAGGAGGAAGAAAACAATTTGTCACAAACAGCGGAAGATGAACCCTGCTAGCCAGGCCTAAATCAAACCTTGCCACCCACTGCTGCTCTGCAACACTGCTCCAGACCCTCAGAACCTCACTTCTGTGGAAGGCTGGACCCTTAAAGAAAGGTCGTTAGTAGGACAACAAGGTGGGCAATGACAAAATATGTAAAACTGATCAAGAGACGGCATCAGCAGCACAAAACAGGCAGGGTGGGGACAAGTGCTCCAGTGTTGCCGCAGGGATGCATGGGGAGACCACTCCCCCTTCCTTTCCCAAACACAAGAATTCTTAATGAACAAGAGGAAAAACAAAAGAGAATGAGGAGAGTGGAACCCAAAAACCAGTCTGGATAAACCTCTATGCCTATGGCACTGTTTGTGAGCACTTCAGCACAGAAAAGGCAAATGCTTCTGCAGGCCTTTCCCCCTGCCACGTCTGTCAGGCTGGAGCCTAGCACCCATTCATCCTCAGTGTCCCTCTCTGAGGCCTGTCTGCCTGCTGTGGAGGGGCTGAAGAGCCTTCTGATGATTGCTCCACCAGCCTACCTTGCTGCACAGCCAGGCATTTAGCCAAACCTGGGCTCCTGCATGAGCAGCAATTCCTGCAGACCACATGCAGCCTTCGAAAACCACACCAAGGGGTTCTGTACCTCAAAAACCACTTGCAACTTCCAGGGCGTACTTCACATGTGTTAGAAGAGTTTTCTTAGCTACAGAAATATCTACCGTCAATGCCCTCCTGGAGTCATATTTTTTCATTATTAAAATGCAGAGGCGTTTCTCTAAACAAGTGCATAACTGTGTGCTGGATTCTGGCAGATGCCTACGCTTCAGGTTCAGCCTTGCTCAATAAAACACCCTGCACATGTGAGCATAAACCAGTATGTCTTAAAGAAGTACCAAAAAATACCCTCGGTTCAAGAAGTTGTTCAAAAGTACATGAGCAGCCCCAGAAGACTAAACGCTGGGTGCAGGAAAGGTAACTGCAAAGGAAATGAAAGTACTCTTGGGAAATAAAAGCAGCTCAGGTAAAGTTATTCCATGACTCACAGGCAAAGCAGGGTCATTTATGAGAGTGTCAAGATTTCACTTCAGTTGTCAGAGGCCAGAATCGCAGAGGTCAAGGCCACATTTTTACTTACAACTCGCCCTGCTACACTGATTCAAACAGCAAAAGCATCAGCAACCAATTCATCATGACTACTCACACAAGTTGGACATCAAGTGTAACTCTACCTGCTTGCCTTCATGTATGTTACACTACAAACAGGCTACATGTGCATTAGATACTCAGAGCTTAATTTTGAGCATGATGCCCAAACTAGGTATGCCATTACTTTTGATGCAGAGCTTTCCAGGCATTTCCCTGCCCCCTCTCCTCCAAAATCACAACAAAACCCAACAGTGTAGTCTATTGAGTGCTTAATTATTTTTCTATCTCCAAGTATTACAGCGAGCAGGGGCTGCTGACTTATCAGCATCTTCCAGGGACTGAATTCTTTTAACAGCCAGCAGTAATTCTCCATACAGAGTGCTTCCAAGATCGGGGCTGAGGAGAAAGAGTTAATAGAAACAGACAACAACACTGTAGAGTTTAAACCCTTTGCCCTTTTCTACTTTTTATTAATATGCACAGGCACCGGTCCCTGCTCTAGATTAGCGCGGTTTAAGGTTTCCACTTTTTACACCGAAGCTGTTTTTAGTTAGAGAACTGCACAAGGGAATCTAAAACCTTAAAACTTATACGAGTTTTTCAGAAAACAGCCTGTGTAACTGAAAAATAAAAAATAAATCACCCCAACTGAAGTTAAAATTTTCCGTCACGTTTCTCCCTAGCTGGAGCCTTTTATGTTAAATTTCAACCTAGAGTGAACTTTCACTGATGAGATGTAAACTCTTGTGAAAATAGGGGATTATACTCTATTTGAAATCTTGACAGACCCTTAAGCGTAGCAAGCTAACCTGTGCTACCACGGTATGGAAGCCAGCGAGCTTGAAGTGATTTGTGTGGCTGTATAATCGATCTGAGGATCAGATAGGATTTCAGTTCTTTTACTCTTCCACATAAAGATAATATTTGTTAAAACTGCCATCCTGGAGTACAAGAAGCCAATGCCTGTCTGCAGGCTTCAGTTTTATTCTTTCCTTCTCCAAACATGCATGTGTCATCAATCAAGGTACCGGGGACTGGGATGGAACATTTTCTTTAAATTGTGGAATGAAATTCAAAGCCTATTTTCAGTAACTTTGAAACTTAAGGAAAAATGTGTTTTGCTTTAAAGGGCTTCCCTTTTTTTTAGGCTCCTCAAGAAAATAAAGGGAAGGAAACAGAAGAAAATTAGTGTTTTTTTCCTCTGTATCTTTCTCCATCATTACATTATTGCTGCTCGCTGCTAGAAGTCAGGCGCTTTTGTACACAGGATAACGCATAAAACTTCATCCAGAATTTGTTCTTGTTTGTTGTTTTTTGTTTTGTTTTTTTTCAAGCAATCACGGTGGCTTTTTGGCAGTAACACTCAACAGACAAACATTTTGCTAAACAGCCACTACCCGCTCCACACCGCAGTTTCTTTTGGTAGGGGGCGGATGAGGGGCTTGACAGTACCCGCACTCCAGAATACAAATAGTTGCGAGGCTCAGAAGAGCCCTCTGCACACTGAGGGGGAAACTTCTGCAGTCATTCTGCCGAGTCTCTCAACGGCAGTAAAGCCACTTCAGTGAGCCAAAAGGCGAAAGCTGTCTAATCTTGTTCTGTTTCAGCTGAATTACTTGATAAAGTTTGAGAGTGAGTGCAGACAAGCTGTGCCGGGCCAAATTATTGACAGAAACATGCTGTCCACCATGGCAACAAGTGGGGCTCTATAGCAAAAATGTAAGCAAACAGCCCACTGCTCCGGCAGCATCTGCCAAAGGCTTCTCACAGACAAATGCACGGCAACTGTTACTGCTCTTCTCAAGTTTTAAAAGTGGTTTGGTTTAGGGTTGAAAGAAACATCTGATTTACTAAAACTCGCAGAGGGAAATTACAGCCAAGGGGACCGATTCTCCCTCATCTCCACCCGTTTCCCATCAGCTGCACCAACTTCAGCGTCCTTTACTCTGTCCTCTGCAGGTTTCAGAGAAAGACTTAGGCGAAAAAAGCAGAACAAAAAAAAAGAGAGTAATCAGGCCTCCAAAGCAACCTGCCTAAGACCCTCTTTCTTCACGTATGCCCTATTCCGTCTCAATAAGCTAGGCGCCAGAGACACGTGTTACAAGCACCCAGTCTGGAATGATCGCATTCATTCAGAATTCTCCCATGCACTGAGAAACACCCAGTTCAGTCCTGCTATTCCCATCAGAAGTGCTTTTTATTAGAAGCATTTAGCACCGAGGCGCACCTCATTCTCACTGACGAGCATTTTCAGAGAGCTCACACAGGACAGCACGCCGGAACAAACACACTTCTAGCTGCTCAGCTAATGTAACGGCAATTAAAAATCAAGGCAAACGGAAATCAAACACAAGAATCCGCTGAACTTTCTTCTCCCGTTAACTTTTGTTCGCCTGTTTTATCATAGTTCTGCAGACCTCAAGACACTAAGTCGAAGTTTCTTCTCCTAAACCTCCTAGAGCCAGCAACTAAAAAAAAGTTGATAGAGGATGCTAAAAATCACCCCCACCACACCTCGGAGATGCCCCCATTCAGACGAGATGCAGCAGTCCAGCTACATCCAGTTATGCGTTAAGTTTCTCTCCACATTTCTGCCCGCAACTCGCAGATAGCAGGCGAGCTGCCGACACGCTGCACCTGGGTGAGAGAAGAGACAACGTACTTACAACGCGGTCCAAAAGACCCTGGCTTACACGCTCTCCAAGCTCTTCTCTTGCCCAAAATTCTCTGGCTACGGGCTGTGGGCATTCCTCCCTCTCTTTTTCTCTTTCCTCATCTCCCTCCCTCTCTCTCAGAGGCAGTGCTTCTCCCATTAGAGGAATTAAAAGTGGTTGGTGCCATGCTAAATTTAACAAGCTCATTAGTATTCTTCCTGTGTGCTTCCTAGTGAACTCTCCCTATTCAAGCAGCTCTCTGTAGCTGAGGGGTCAGGCGGCTAATCATTAAATCAAACTAATGTCACCCTATCACAATCGGCCTAAGAGAAGGAGGGTTTATTATTTCAGTTTATGCTAAATAAACGGTTTTACAAATGGTCTCCAAGCAAGGTCAACAGCAGCTTCAATTACAAGACAAACTTAACAAGAGTTGCTATAAACCAAGTGCTCCATATTGACCTAAGCACAAGCTCTGCTCCGCATATTGCCACTAGCAGGATTGTACAGGAATGCATATTGTAAAATAAAGGAGAGGGTAATCTTTTCTTTGCCAGAATTTGTGACTGCACAGAGACTGCTCATTCACCTCTCCCCAACCAGCTTGCTGCTCAGCTCAATTCACCCCACACAAAGGCTGAAGACCAGACCTCAATGGACAGAGTGAAACATGTTCAAAACTAGGCTCTCTATTGTGACTGAATTTCTTAACATCTTTTCAAAAAGCGGAGAATGCCTTGAGGCTAAAGGAAGAAACAGGCTAATGGTGAATTGGGAATACTGAGCAAATTTCAGAGCCCTTTCCTCCTAGCTTTTGAGGTTGAAAGCAAGCTCTTTCCTTTCAAGTTTCAAAGTCCTTTTTCCTCCCGCAGTGTCACAGAAGGATTTGAAAAGAAGGTAATTGTGCTCACAGTCCCCCTGATCAGAGCTTACGTCCTATTTCTGGTATTTCGGAATACTTCTTGCAATAATGGTGCATATAGCTCAATCCCTTAACCGTCCTGCACTCTGCAATTGCTCATTAAATGAACAATTGCTGGTATAAAATGCCTTTTATGTTCAAGGTCTGGATATAAGATAAGCATTCTGGTACTCTAAATTTGGTTTACTAAGGAAACTCTCCATCATTAAATTACAAAACTGAAGTCAGAATATCAGTCCTTCCCAGAAAAGCAGCGTTTTAGGTTGTTGTGAACCAGAACGAGGGGGAGGAAGGATGGGGAAAAAAAAAAAAAAAAGATTGACTACTTAGACTGTTAATAGGATAGGTATCTAATAAGAAAGCAATTTCCCTCACTTCTAAGGTCTATGTTTTTGCAACCTGGTATTTTTTTTTTTTCCCTTGGAACGATGCAGTAGAGCAACTGCCAGACTCATCAGGACACGGGTATCTGATGCTTCTTGCATATATCTATTGATCACTACTCTCTGGCCACCATAGGGGCAAAGCAGAAAAATAATCCATCAGTAGGATTGTGCCTGCCTTTAAAAGCAGTGTGTGTTATAGCCAAAGTTTTGTTTCAGGTGGGTACAGCAGCCTAAGTTGAGCACTCTCGGTCCCAAGTTTGTTACTTTCCTGCATTTGGAGCAGCTGCACATGAAGAACACACTCTGGAAACACAGATACAAAGCACAGTGCTTACAATCAGCTTTAAAAATAGAGCCCAACCATCAGAGAGGCTACAAAATGCACTAGATAACAAGTACGCTACTTCATTTCTTCACAACGCTTACGCGTACCTTAAACGAGACTTTTGTGCTTATAAATAGCACACATTATCTGAGCTCACCACTGAAAATGTATAGATTTATATTCTCACTCATAATGGACTTTCAGCTTAGTTATTTTCACATTACCATATGTATAGTATTTTCCAGAAACCGACTGGTGGCCTTCGGAAAAAATCCAAAAATACAGCTCCTTTCTCTGATTTTAGTTTGTTTTAAGAAACCTGTTATAATATTACTGTTATTTCTGTCATCTTTAACTTTAACTGGAAGAAAAAGGACTTATCAGCAAGGCAAAGTAGAACAACCTATGGACCCAATCCTGAAAATGCTGCCAGGATAACTCCATCCCGTTATTTTATATAAATGATACGTATATTCACTCTAGGTCTAGATAAAGTACAAGTTAATTCACTCCTCTTCTGAAAGTATGGAGGAAGCCAGAACACAGCGCATCAATGCAGTTTTTATGTCTTCTGAAAGAGAACCAGATCCCGCGCTCCATGGGGTCAGCAGCAGAGCTCCCACTGACATGAAAAAGACGAGATGTGGGCCTGAGCAGAGCTCAGGCTGCTTCACCACCACCTTAGCGATGCATTACTCCCAAAACTGCTGAGGAACTGCTGACGGCACGAAGCAGCTTTGAGAACTTGGGTAAATTTTTTCAGGCATTTGAACTGGAGAGAGGTTTGTTAGCATTGATACGTCTTTAGCCCAATTCCTTGATTGTCCAGGTGAATTTATACTGCTTGTTGACTTACGAGTCCTCTCAAATAAAACCAAGAGGTTCAACTTAAACAGATACATGTGCAGCTATATGAAATAAAACCTTCCTTCGTTTTACACAGTTTAACTGGGTTTAACTGGGAGTCTATTTCTACAACCCCAGCATGAGACTTATCGCAGATACCAGTATCATCTCTAAGCTGAAAAATCCTGCTTCAGGAACAGCCAGCTACCCATACGCAAAGGCACGGGGCTCTGTGGAGACCTCCTTGCCAGCCCCAGGACTCTCACTCTCAAAACGCAAATAAGGAAGGCACGAGGCAGGGCTTGACTGTCTTACCCCAATCCTACATCATGCTGACCAAGGTAAAAATATTTTGCTGGACATGAAGGGGAAAATAATAATAATAAAAGAAAAGAAAAGAAAAAAGAAGAGCATCTGGTGTGAGCAAAGTTACTGACCTGACACTCGAGCCATCCCACTGACTTCAGTGACCCTGGATCAAAACATGCGGTTGTGAGCTGTAAACCAGATTCCTGCAGTATCCTGGCAATTTATGCCCAGAGATGCTCAGGTGAGCGGCCGGGCTGTTAGGGTGAGGAGCCTGAACCTCCGAAACACGGAGCCCCAGCCTCAAGCCTCTGGGTTGCAAGCCTCAGTGGAGCTACTGGAGGCACCAGCCCTCAGCAGTGTGCAGGGTGATGCTCCAAAGAAATGAGAGCCTCATTTCTAAAAAAGCCGTCTCCTAGCCTATTTCCACATAGGCTTTAAAATAACAAAAACAAACAATTTAAATCAAAGCAGCTGAAAGCCATTTTCTCCCTCCCCAGGTTCAGTGCTACGTGTTTCTCCCATTACAGACAGTGGATTATTGCAGTGATACTTAACACCACTCACAAGCGCAGCCCCCAGTGCTCTGGTTAAGGTGTGAGTGACGACACTGGCTGCTGGGGAAGAAACACTAAACCTCATACCCAGGTATTGAGCAGGTGGTGAAGCTTACCTTCATGGTGCCTACAAGGCTAAATCCTGCTTGCTTTACTTGCATGGTAATTCCATGGATTCAGAAAAAAATCTCGAGCAAGTAGAGCAAAGAGGGAGCCACGTCCAGCATCAGAACTCCGCAGCTCCAGTAGACAAGAAAAAAGAAAGCCTTACTGCAGAAGACATTTGAAGGTAGAATTAATTGGCAAAATTAACAAGTGGCTGTATCGTTTCTCCTTTTAAATTTGCAGGACCAGAAGGAATGCAAAAGCATTTCCCCTCCTTGGTAGAATACGTAAGTTACTGTGTGACAGCCCCAAATTAAACTGTTCACTCTAAGTGTGTTGATTATGGCTAAAATCAAGCTTAGCACTCCCACAATATCTCTGGGATTATCACTTCTCTCCAACATCCAGGCTCTTCAAAGAGCCAGAAGTCTCAAATATAATGGAAAAACGACTGCTGACATCGGGATCTGACTATTGGCAACCATTTCTCATCAGGGAAAAGCTCCTCGGTCTCTTGCAAGACACTCCAAAGAATCCTGATTTGAAAGCATTATGAAGTTTCTTCCATTAGCCAGTTATTAGATTGTTAGTCACTGCTTACTTTGAGCAGCTAATTAGTTACATCAAAGGCACTACAATAAATTCCCAGAAGGGTTTTAGGGGGAAAAATGTATTTCTCAACCATCTAATAGCACGTTTATGCCTATCTGAGGGTAACTGGCTCATTTCACTCGTGGATACTGAGGGACATACTCTGTGGTGCTGTCACTTTCTACCAAGCCAGCAGCAACACCAGGCCTCAAAGCTGTTTTACAAAAGCATTTGTAGCATGATGAAAACTACATTAGCCATGCTTAGAAGCCACAAATAAAGAAAAAAAAAAGAGGGACAGAAGGATACATCATCTCTAGCTCTAACACCTACAGACCACGTACCTTAGCCTCAACAGAATAAGAAAAGTTACTGCCATTAGTGTTTTGTATACAAACAGAGCTGAAATAATTTCCTTTCTTTTCTCCAGTGGGTTCAAGCTGCTAAATGCAATCATTACCCAGTCACTAAGCTTTAACAATGCAAAGGCATGCAGCCCTTCAGTTTAGATACCAGATATCATGTATTTCTTTACAAAAATTAGTTATTGTTGCATCCTTTTACACAGTTGTACTAAGAGTCAGTGTTTCCATAATATCTCTGTTCTTCTGGCCTCTGAAGCATATCAGCTGTTCAAAAACATGTTACTCTGCCCTGATTCAGTTGCAAACTCAGCTGAGAACCATGATCTCACCAAGGTCTCAGAACAAGATCTGAATGATGTATACATACTCATGCATCTCCATACATACACGCATATACACACATCAGTGTGTGCACATACGCACACACAGATTCAGCTGCACCATATGTTCCCATAAAATCTAGTTAATTTTAGATGAGATTCCAGACGATACACTGATGTTAGCACACAATCATACACACAGGCACGCTGGACATCTGGACACAGAAATGGGCTTTTCACATCCCTCATCAGAAGTTTAAATAACTCAGGAGGGGAAGAATGCTGCACAAGAAATGCAAAAATTATAGCTAAGGGTGTTTTAAAGAGAAGAAAAAAAAACTCCCCAGAAAACTCTCAGGTCCTATTAAACCAAAGGATTTGATGCTTTGAATGTTCTTCTAGACATTGGTCCTTTAATTAAAAACTGCAGCTACTAAACCACAGAAATTGTCCTACACTGCTTTTACCAACAGTTTCTCCCTTAAGAGGCCGGTATTCTGAGAAAGCCAGAAACCTTAAACCACCTCTTTATCTATCAGAAAGATGCATTAAGTATGAAAGTTCCAAGTACCACGACGTACCTCCCTCCTTTCCAAACAAAAACCCTTCCTTAAACCTTAGAAAGAGCTGAATTTTCCCGGAGCCAAGCTCTTTTTCTTCATACCATTCTTTCTTCTCAGTTTTCTCCACTAAAGAGGATGTACAAGTTCTGGCAGAGTTATACGCTGCCATGCAACCTCATGGAGTTAAGGTCTTCAAATTCCAGCCACCAAAAGCACTAAAACCAGCTGCAAAGGAATGCCAGACTGGGTCCCGAGGACTGGGTGTAATGAGTGGGCAAAAAATGATGAGATCATTTTACGAGTAGAAAATCAGTTGATTGTTAATGTCTTCTGGTGAGTTCTAGGGATGAGCAAAGCTACTTTTGGGATTTCACTTTCACTTCCTTTGTCTTTTTAACCATAATACCCTACAGCAGATTTTAGAAGGCCTTGGAATACTTCTGCAAGCTTTTAATAATATAATTATATTCAGTTATTTAAATACTCATAACTATCTTAAGCAATATCATATATTTCCATGTATCATCACACAATGGACCATGAGGAAAAGAAAACAAAATCAGAAGAACAGAAAAATCAAACTTTCAAGTGTTCTTGCTCTGACTTCATAAAACTTACACTATCCAAATCCCCTGCATCGTTACCAGAGAAATCTCATCTGAGACACACTGCTTTTGTCTCTTCACATCTAAACTACCTTGAGTTATTAACGATGGCTTAAGCTTGCTGAAAAATTGTGTAGTAGCAATGGACTCAATCTACCAGTGTCCACCAGACTGCTAAGTACTCAGAGAAATGTTTTTGAAACTGGCCATGTTCTTTCTTCCACAGTGAGAGATGCAAAGTCCATCTTACCACCACCATCAAGAATTCCACCCTCTACAGAGCAACAATCACCTTTTGAAAGTACAACACAGATAATCTGTAAAGATAACCTATAACCTAACCACTTTACGTTATTTGAACTGTTACTCATGACACACTAGCTGTGCCACAGCCATTTGTTTGAAGGCAGAAATGCTTGCAGAGAACATCCTATAAATGCAATTAGTCTTCTTAAATGTACCTGAGTTGTATCCTCAAAACAGGCTAGCTGCAAAGAAGAAACTCCTATCAGAAAATGCTGTTTTCTCATGGCAAGAAGATCGATGGACTACAGTCTTCTCACAAAAGAATACATACCAGATTTGCTTGTTGTAACTGAAGACTAAAATAAATCTTCTGGAGAGTAGTAAGGTTACCACTGCCAACTGCACTGAACTGCACACTTCCCTCTCTTTCCAGTCTTATCTTCAAAAATCATGGAAACAAAGATGTAAACTTGCACATTAAAGAGTGTTAACATCAAAGTACATGCACTACTTTTGATATTAACCAAAGCCTTGAACCAACAGTCTAACAGGCGCAAATCAGTGGTGTCTATGTAATTTCAGAAACTGCTGAACTGAGCTCTGCTTTGGTCTGCATTTGGTCACTGGCTTTTCAAAGCTCAGTTATCACTGTTCATTTTTACAACCAACAGATCAAGCAAGCTGCAGGAATGCAATTCACCTCTACAAGCACATAAAGCCTTCTGTTTGTTTCTGTTTATCTGACATATTACAAAGTTTTAAAGTCTTCATTCATAGCAATTTCCTCTCAATGGGGCAAACAATTGTTTTTATCACATCATTTTGATTTTGTCATGGTCTTATAACTTCTGTTAGCAGCATTCCACATCAGAACATCATGTAGTGCGTTGGGAGTTGAAGAGTTAATGCTCCAATTCCGTGGACTGTGGATGGTTCTGGGCATACGTGGTTCTCAGAAGAGAAGGACTACTACATCCCCTGAAGACTGTTCACTTTTCTGTTTTTGTTTTCCATTCAGAGGGAAAGGGAAAGATAAAACTGCTCACAGGTCACAAGATGTCCCTTTTTCCCTTTCTGCTTGTCTGTGTGTGTGTGCTTCCAAGCCATTTTGCCTTCAGCGTTAGAGTAGGTCTTTGGTTTTTGGACTCTCCCTCTCTCTCGTTTTATTTGATTTATTAGCTTCAATTCCAATTATACTGTATTATATTCTGTTACCTTGCATTCCAGTATCTCATTTAGTAAATTAACTTTCCTCCTCAAATCCTTGCCGCTGTTTTGTTTTTAGGCCCATCTCCCTGCCCTTTTCCCTTTCCCACAGCATGGGTCTGTGGGTCCCCTCACCCCATTTGTCACAGAATCAGGACAAACCAACCCAAAAACTGTTGACAGATTGACCAAAAAAAAAAAAAAAAATCATTATCCACCATCTCAGACATTTTTCATTCTTTTTTCAGCACTGTCCTATTATGAACACACCAATGACACCTTCCATGGATCGCCAACATTAAGTACGTTAGGAAAAATAGGAGTCCTGTGAGAAACCCCAGGAACCTTTCATGCTGTTTCTTTTATTTCCAGCCCCGATCACTGAGAGGGCTTCCTGAGGTCAGCGAAGCTTATGAGCCAACAGGACCTACTTTTAAGTCCCTATGAGATAGTTCACAATTCTGTATCAGAACGAGATGAAACTTGTAATTTTACTGGGAAGTTCTAGGAAATCAAGTTCTGAAAGACAGTCTCTGAAACAGAGCTTGCTGAAGCCTCAAATTAAGTGGGAAAAAAAAGAAAGAATATACAAGTGCCGGAAGAAATTATGAATTAGATACCAATTACATGGATGTCACCCTCTCATGTCTGACTCAGTATTCCCAACAGGTCTTCAAACTCCCTCGTAGAAAATGCTACCCATTTCAACAAGAGACTGAACCATAGAATAGCCTAGGTTGGAAGGGACACAGTACTCCAAGAATGAAGACAAGAAGCTTGTCTTGGGTTTTTGTCGATATTCACATACTCCCCCTTGCTTTCCAAGACAGTTCCAGCGTCATCTTCAGAACTCTTATTCAGATCTGTCTGGGCCTTGAATTTAAAGGCATCACCTTACAACAGCCTAGCTGACGTGCTCCAGCTAACATAACACCTGCAGCCAATGAGGAAAATGTGGATGGATGTTTGGACAACACTTTGTTTTTTCTTTTCTCTATGCTGCAACTTAGCAGTTTCCTTCATGCTTAAATATACTCGTCTACAGTCTATACAAATCTATCAGAAAATGTTACCTCCTAAAACGGTCAAACAATTTCAGCAGTGACAACATATTAGGGCTTGCGACAGGTAATTCATGCTCCACAACCTGGAAGTATTAACTTCACGGTAAACAGGAAAAACAAAACAGAGAAACATCTGGGTCTGGATTCTCAGCAGCTTTGGTACCATATCAACACTCTGCATTAATAGGACAAACCCCGGGACACACAGTGTGATGCAGGAGTGAAACGTTGACCAAGGCTGTAGTGCACAGCTGTATTCACAGGGACTAATCTCCTCCCAAACCACTCACACACCAATTACCCTAATCTCCCAAGAAAATCAGTTAAAAAAACAAAATGTTTGCCTGTGAGGCAGGATCTGTACTGGGTAACTCGAAGAAAAAAACTGGAGACCAGCGGTCGAGATGCTCTGTTACCTCTAGCACAAAGGCTGCAGAGTAATATATCTATCATACAAGCAAGCCTTCGAGAAGAAATATTAGATTTCTATATCAGAAAGTGGGTTTATAGGCAAAAGGACCTTTCCCTAAAATCCCCCAGAAGACAAAACCACTATTCATTCCAATGGAAGTTACAAGCAGGAAACAACGGCAGGAGTGGGCCCAAAGGAAGCTGGGAACAAATCACACCTTTAACCAATAAAACGCCCATGCCCAGCAAGTTGTCTCATTACTGAAGTCAGTAATTAAAATTTTAATGGAATGCGGGCAGGTTTCTAAATCATTATGCAGCGCACACAGAATGTCACCAGTATGGCCAAACAGTGGGATACCAGCACTGTGAGGGATACTGAACATCAGCTAGCACCTCTGCCTCAGTCTGAGAGTCACTCATGTGAAGAGGGCTATTCAAGAAGGTCCGTCGCATGACTGCAACTATCTACATTTGTAGCAGTAAGCCCTTAATTTATCCTCCCTTTTTCCAAATTGGAACGATTTGCTTGTAATGACTTGAAAGTAGGTATTCATTTTTGCCACAAATGCGTGTAAAGCAGAACTCTGACAGAGCGTTCACCAAGCACTGCACACATAAATACACACAGCTATTAGAATACAAATAATATAACAGGAAGGAGCTTAACTTGAATGGAGCACCAAGCCCACAGGACGCGGCCAAAATAAAGTGGCTTGTGGAGCATCGTATTTGTGATAACATCTATTTCAAGATGCACAAAAAAGTTATATTCAGTACTCCGGCTGTACACGTGTTTAACGAGCAGCTTGTCATTACTTGGCTCTCTTAGAGTTCAACGTGCGGCCCTACTGCTTCATTTATGGCACTTCATCACCATCTAACTCTCCTGATAGAAATATTCATTTCCTCTTGGGCTTTCTCTAGCACTCATCACAACAATATCTGCATGTTTCATGAATATTAACAAACTGTACTTTACAATAACTCTGTAAGGTAGAGAGATTATCACTACCTACACAAACTACTCACTCACTGACTTTAATTGTAGTTACCTAGTATAAGAGCCATATACAAACACTCACCTTTCTGAAAATGAGCTGCAAGACACGTACTAAGAAATGCACTAACCACTGGTGGTGCTGATTTGTCCCTAGTAATCAGAGCTCTACATGTGCTGTAAAGAACACCACCATATTTCCTGCAGATTTGCACTTTCTTGGCTAATGTATTTTAAAAGCTGACAGTTGTGAATGAAGATTTCCTTTGTAAGATGACTTTCTCCTGGGCAAACACTTTATCTAAACCAAGGTGAATTTGATACGTACCATCTCCTTATGGGAGCACAGAGATACTTTGCCTTAGTTAGAAATTTTCATTAAAAAAGAAAAAAAAAAGCAGGGATTTTTTTTTATCACTGACACCTCAGTTTCACTGCAAATGCAGCAAAAGTTGGATCATAGGCAGGAAGGACAGCAGGGAAAGAGCAAAATACTACAGTGACATGATGTCTTTCTTCAGGCTTTCACAATAAGAAGTCATAACTATGTATGATTATATAATAACACAATGAAATAACACTACAGCGCACTGGCATGGAGAACTCTATGCTAACATTCTTGGCTTTGTGTTGTTTTTTTTTAATGTAGTACCTTGCATACGGCTTCATATAGGTAGTATAAACAAGCACAGAATAAAGTTGAATACAGTAGCAGTTAAGAAATAAGTGCTTTCAATTCAACCCATTGATCCCTTCAAAAAGAGCAAACAAAATTCTCAGCAACAGTTTTAAGTTGCCTCCTAAGAGAAACACGGCAAAAGATGGATATATCTCACCAAGGGTTCAAAGGGATTTGCTGATAACAGCATATTTTCCACGTTGAGCCCCACCCTAGCCTTTGAAAAAGGTTGCTGTAGTGAGAACGAACTTTCTGTTCCTTCCGCTAAAGTATGGAAGACTTCTTAAAGACTTTTTTTCCTTTTAAAATGCTGCATTTTTTCCCACTATAATTCCCTCACTCCAGTGCTATTTGCTATACCCACATTCCTTTCCTGAACCCTCTCATCTCAGTCATTCCTTACGGCCAATACTTGCTAGCCTCGGTCTCATCTCTCCGTTAAGCTCCTCATGCGGTGACTCTCCTTGCTCGGCTGTTTCCAGCTTCTCTCTCGAAGTATATCTCTTGTTCTTCAGTCACGCACACCAACCAGAGTGCATTGTTCACAATGATTCCCCACCTCTCCCCCCAGGGCCCTCATCCAATCTCAGTGCACTACACTGGGCACCTTTCCTCTGCTTTTTTTATTTTCCCGTAGGATCTTTTCTCTCGCAGCCATCTTCCCCCCTCTGACGGGACTCTTGCTCTCCATTACTGCATTTGATTAAACTTTCCCCCTTTGTTGTTACCATCGAACTCTGAAGTAGCATAGGAGTACAGAGATGGGGTATCAGAACAATGATGATCCTGGCCATCTGTTTCTAGCGGGCTTTTTGCTTAACACTGTTAATGCTGCTGCAAAAGTTTGACATCTTTAAGAATTCCCCTCTGCCTCCACCATTGCTACTTCCAGTAACGATCAGGGAATGTTAGTTAACTGAAACCTCTAGAATCTCAGGTCTTGTGATCATCTGAACAAGAAAAAGCATGTGCACGCTATCTTGCTGAGAACATTTTTTTGTTTGTTTTTTTTAAATCCAGGATAAGTAAAGATTGATGAACTGTACAATACAGTTAATTGTCACCGTTCCTAGATGAGTTATTAAAGCTGTGGAATAATTAAATCGCATCCCATCTATCTTCTTACACTGTCTGGACAATTACCATGTTAAAGAAACACACGTAGGAGTGAGAAGCAGGAGGAAAACTTCAGAATTTTTCCCTTTCAGATGGCTTTGAAACTGCGCATTGTTTGGAGACAGAATTGAGGAAGAACTGCTGTGAATATGTGTGGGTGTTCATAAGGAAGGCAAAGGATAGCCTTAGTAATTCATGAAACATGCCCAAGCATTTCTGCATAGCTGGTATATGTTTATTTTTTATCATTGAATTGTAACTTGAATTGCCAGAATGTTACATTTCAAACATGGAGGGGGCTCAGTTTACCTTTGAGAGATAAGAAGTTGAAAGAATTGTTACCGTCTCTTAATGGGCAGCAAATCTGCAAGAAAGACAGGCACAGGGCAGAACTGGGACAAGGGAGCTGTTAACAAAAAAAATACTTCTTCCTTCAGCTCTACAAAGAGATCACAGAACAGTTCTTTACTCAAACCAGATTTTAGATGCTTCCTTCCGTGCACAGTACATATGGCTTGCATCTATTTTTTCTTTAAAACTGAGTTAGATTTCTTCCTGTTAGTAAACACATCAAGGATTCTATGAGAACTAACAACAACAAAACTTTTCCTGCTTTTAATGTACAGCGTAGATTGAACACGTTTATTTTAAATAGGAAATCATTTCTCTAACCATATGCATGAACAGAATGGCTTCATAGGAGCTAACTACCAGGTAAAAACAGGCTCACATAAAACTGCGAAAATGTGTTCATTTTTGTGCAACTAACATTTGAGGAACTCAGTGTCTGGAAGAAAGTACTTTGACGAAGATAATGAATTTAACTTGAGAAGAATACTTGTGTTACCTTTTCCCCTCCAAGCTCCTTACTTTCACTCTTTTCTCCTCATTCCACTTTTTCTTTTGTTCACCACCCCTTCCTTTCTTGTCACTGCCGAGTAGAATTTGAAAAGCTAGCATGTGAGCAAATAATACCTTCCCACTGTCCTACCACTGCTTCCTCTCCCACCCTGAAGGCTATAAAGGAATCCAGAAAGAGGAGTTCATAGCAATTTTAAGCAATGCCAACAAATCAAACATCAACAGTTTCCACGCCTCGCGCTTCCAAAATATCAAAACATTGTCCATCCACTCCCCCAACTGGCTCTACAGAATGCAATGTCTTTCCTACCCTCCTCAGTTTGGTTACAACAGTAAATCTGACTGCACACATGCAGAAGTCCAGATTATTAGTAATTAGTACTAGCTTTTCCTCTTTGCACACAGAAGGTGAAAACATAAGAAATCTGCATCAGAAACAAGCAAAAACTACTTCAGAAATTAAATCACGCTAGCGTGAAAGATAAAAGCGTCCAGTACAAACTCAGTAACAAGTGAGAGCTAACAGATGTGGAGAGAAAGCAGGATCTGGGGACAAGTAAAAAAAACACTATCCGCTGTAGGAAAACAGCAAGACAGGGGGTGGGGGAATGCACAGCAAAAAGGAAATCCCAGCAGATCATGTGGGCTACCAAACTGTGCGTGTGGAACTGGCCTTTACTGGCAGCACAAGCCTGAAGCAGAACACAAAAAGGGTGCTGGAGAAGACAAATCTATATCCAGGCTGGTGTTGAAATGTTCTACAAATAAACACAAGCAGTATGCACACAAGAGAAAAATACGCCATGGTGATGGTGACAACTACATAGAAACAGAGCAATGAGTTTGGGAACAGTCAAAGCAGCAGCTACAAGCCAGTAATTCTGAACAAAAAGGTCTAACTTATCCACCCAACTCTGACAGACTAGTTATTTGATACTAATTGGGCTCTGACAACAACATGGCATGAAGAGGCTGTAATGCGCGACTATGGACAGCAGTAATTTATCTGATCTTAATGCAGACTTTTCTTATCACAGCTCGGCATCAATACTGCACTGTCCTCCGAAAGCCTCCCACTCTCGTATTTCCACAGTTGCTACTACACCAATCACGATGACTTTTGCCAAAGCATCCAATTTTCCCTGCAAAAGGCATGTAATAAATGACATGCCCAAAGCTCTCATTAACAACAACCTTTTTCATCCACTCATCCATCCAAGATAGGAGCACGTAGCACATAGTTCCAGCCTTTGCCCAATTCTTCTCTTCCTATGGCTGAGCTGTACAGACGTCACCACACACAAAAGCGTCACAACAGCATCCTTGTTTTCTTGGATACAGTACAATTCTTGGCAGACTACAAATCGAACTTCTTCCATCTCAGAAGAGATACAAATAAACAAGGTCACATTCCCACCAGGCTTGAAGATGACTGTACGCCACACACATCATCATCACTTACTGTTTACTTTCAACCTTTTAAATCAGAGCTCTTGTCCATGTAATAGGAACAGTCCATTCAAAATAGATGACCACAAGCACACAACAAAAGCAACTGAGTTGTGTCTACGCAGCAAGCCATCTGGAAGGACCCTTACTGGCCAAACCACTTGTGCTGGCCAGCTGCTCCTCAGCCCCTTACTAGAAGAAAGTACAAGCAGGCAACTGAGACAGACAGTACACTGGAATGGCTCACTGCAAGGAACTGAGTGAGACAAGGACAGCCCAAATCAGACAAAAGACAGCTCCAGGAGCCCATCATAATGAAGGCACTACCATCTGCTAACAGAAAGCAGATCTGAGCTGTTCCTAAGCTGCTGGCCCTGATTAGCTCTCAGGATCCAAACCACATCTCTGTTTATAAACCCTTCTTAGGAGTTGTAGCTTAGACAGTAAAAGAGAAAGGAGGCAGGGTTCAAGAGAAGACTTCTGTAAAGCCCCTGACATCTATCCCTCCTTAGCTGAGATGAACACTTCAGAATCAGAGACAAAAAATTTGCAGAAACTTTTAGTGCCACAATATCCATAAGGACAGCACTTTAAAGTGCTGCTTGTTTGAAGTATCAATAGTAACTGTAAAAAAGTGAAGTTCTTATGAATGAAATTGAGCAATAAGAGGAAAAAAATACTCCTAGCATTCCTGAAGTGCTCCAATAAGACAGCAGGTTCAAGTATACTCTCACCCATGACACTGCAATATGGACCAACATTAAGTGGCAGTACTCTGTGATTCCCCCCTTCTTCTTCCTTTCCTTTTTCCCTTTTCCTTTCCCTTCCCCTCCCTTCCCTTTCCTTTCTCCTTTATATCCTTTCAATTCCCAGAAAGAAAAGAGGGAAAGCAAAACAGAAAACTAGAAAATAAGATTTAATGGAACTCTCATGTTACGCTGGTTACAGATACAAAAGTCTGCATGGAAATGAAGCTCATTTTAGTGGTGAGAGATAAAAATACGCCCTTTCTCTAGTAACATCTCTGCACTGAGGGTTTTGCACCAACAGCACCCTCTTCAAGACCTCTCAATTTTCCCAGTCATACAGTAGCAGTCACCTCCAGCAAATACGCCTCCGTAGGACATGAGCAGCACCATCCAGTTGCCAGAGCTCAAAATCTGGAGTGTACACAGCAACACAGAGAGGTGACAGTGGCAGTGGCAGAGCTGGAATCACACCCCAGGAGCTTGTCAGAACCCCACATAAAATGCTCACTGTGAACTCTGAAGAACTAGAGCCTGCGCAGTCAAAAAATATTCTTTGTTGTGGCAGTAAAAAGTCTATCAAGCTAGGCACACATCTTTTGACAAACTTAAAAGCAAGAAGAAACTTTGGTCCAAATGCTGTGCTTTAAGACTACAGTGTTTACTCTAGGTGACCTTGCATGTCTGATTCTGACACATACAAGCTTGATATACTGGGTCAACATCAGTTCAAAACACTCTACATTTAATGTCAACTGCTCTCGTCTCAATTTTTATCGAGTCAGATGGAGTTGTTGCATCCAAAATCCAAATGTTTTGTTTTATACCTTTCCTGTACAAATTGTTAAAGGCTTTGCACTGTTAAGCATCTGGCAAAAGTTGATTACGCACCATTAAATCTCTCCTTGCACAGGAGCATAAATGGGTTCAGGGCAGCTATTAACATATGCCAAGGTAAAACAGCATCATCCAGTGAGATCTCCATTTGGAAGAACATCTTAAGCATTGCAAAACAAAGCAAAACACATATCTTAATCTGTTCAATATTACACATCTGCATTTAACATCTGCACCGTTATTCTTCCACTTACAAAACTTTCCCACCTTCCCAGGTGACAAGAAAATATGTGACCTGATCCTTGAAAAGAGGATGTTTTCTGCAAGTATTGCGCTTGGCACCATAACCCAACAAAAACATTCCAATTTCAGTTCAGAGAAGCTGTCTCCGTGTTTCGTACATCAGAATAAGAACTGGCTTTTTGCTGCAGTTGTTCCATCACTTCTAGAAACGTGGGAACATGGACATCACCAACTACCTTTTCTTGCGGCCTTATCCAAGGAAAACAAAAATGAGGCTTGTGTGCATTTTAGTTCACTATGCTGTATTTGTCATCACACTGAAGAAACCCGGTGGTAACAGTTGATGAATCATGACACTTTTGTTCTCTGCCACTCTTGTTTATAAACCATGCAGATCCCATCACTGCTTCCACCTCTTCACAAAAGGCACTCAGCAGCTATGGCCCTGTTCAAAAGCACATACTCCTTCACTCATTAATCATTCTGGCTTTTCACACAGCCCTTTGATATGACCCTTGTCGTTGCTGTACCTGCAGACAACGTTTGCTCACTGCATGACACACCAATAAAATGAACTGTTCTACAAGCCATGGTTCAGTCTTGGAGCTTCCTTGGAAACAGCAGCTTCCCCTTGAATTAGTATCAGTATCCAGGATGGTGGTGGAAAGAGAGAGAAGCTGTTCCCCATCTGAATGTGGTCTTAGAGGAAATGCTTGTGTTGTCTGCTAAATTTCCCAACTTAAAAGCAGAACGCTCTGGGGAAAGAAATTTCCCTCTCAGCCTTCTCTGAAAAACAGCAACCAATCTGCACAACCAAATAAATGGCAATGAGAACAGTGCAGCAGGCAGACTATCAGTCAGGAAGATGACAACAACTAGATAGTCTTTTAGTCTTTTGTTATACTCTTAAATATACTCTGACAAACTTTGTAGCACCTTTGCAACATGTCAGATTGTGGTCATCTCAAAGTCATGACCACAGCTCTGAATTGCTGGCCAGTATTTACAGTCTCACAAGCCATAGTAAAACTTCATTTAAGAAATCCACTTTTCTTAATACTAGCACTTGGAATTGAAGCGAATGTATACGAAAAGAGAAAGTTTTATTTGGACGCACACTATCAATAAATGATACAGGTTACCAATACGTGAAGTTTGCTTACCACAAACACAGCAACAGCAAAATCTCTTATCATGTTTGCTTCTAATTTGAAGCTGCACAATGCTTACAGCTTGTAAGCATCACTGTCATGCACCTGCGAAGAACTGCAGTGCCAGTATCTGCAACCATTTACACAAAGTGATTCACAGATCTATGTTTCGTGTATACTGAGTGCGTGCTACATCTATTGTGGTGCCTGTTTTTCATTAAATAAGAAGACTTTTTTTAAAAGTAAACACAGCTTTTCATCAGAGCCCTGAGGCATTTATTCATCACCTTATCTTGTCCCAACCAATTTTTGAACTGAGACACATAACAAAGGAGCTCTCATTTTGGTAGTTGCGTAAAGTATTTGGAAGCAGTGAATGAAAAGGAGGAATGTCTGATGTACGTACTTTACCCCTCTCTTTTTGTTGTTTTTTTTTTTTTTAACATAGTAGTGTCCTCCATTTCATTCTCTCCACCTTGCAGTTACTGGAGCAACTTTGTGAATTTTGTGCTCAAAACTCTCACTGGAAATGAAAATTCACTTACGTGAGGAGAAGGAAAAGTGAGTTCTTGCTAGATCTTTAATCCACATGAAGAGAAGAAGAATTCCTGTTTCTGTAAACAAAACAGAGCTGTTCTCCAGCTCTAGAAAGCTGTAGGAGTACAAGTTCTCATTTACTGAAGAAATTAGTCATTTCTGGTCAAGCAGTGAATAAAGCATCAGACAGGTACCACTGAAATAAAATAAGGTTACACTGCCAAAGCAGCAAATAAAGGTAAACAGCCAGGATGAGATGTAAGGAAAATTATGCAAGACAACTCCATAAGAAAGAGCGCTGGGAGTGCAAATCTTACAGTGTCTTCAGAAGTGCAGGACAGAGTTTTAAATCGGATACAGTGAAAAAAATGAAGAAAAGGGAATGGAAAAATCACAATGAGCAAGAGGAAAAAAAAAAGAGTAAACAAAGCTGGAAACAGCAGGAAGCTTGCAAAGAGATGCTTCAAAATACTTCTGATTTCCTGATCAGAAGATGGATAAAACAGTAATTTAAGAAAACCAGGAGGGGGAAGAAAAGAAATAGAAAGAAGGCCAGTCTTGCCAGAGCAAAAAAAAAAAAAAATAGCTAGTAAGAAGAACCAGCAGTATCAGATCTAAAATACAGTGTAACAGAAGGAATCTAAAGAACTACACTAAAGACCAGGAGCAGTTGCCCATTACCTTCAGCACCCAGTTCACACTGTGATATCCTACGAGTCATGGTTCCAAATCCTGGGTAAATTCAGCAACTGCTCACTTTTCTCTTTCCTCCCACTTCACCAGCTTTATCTCCCTACCAGCAGCACAGCATCACAGAACCACAGAACTGCTCAGGTTGGAAAAGACCTTCAAGATCATCAAGGTCAACCACAAGCTAACCATGCTACCCTAAGAACCCTCAGCTAAACCTTGTCCCTGAGCACCACATCCAAACAGATTTTAAACACATTCAGGGCTAAACAACCCTTTAAGTAAAGTTCTTTCTTACACCTAACCTAAATCCTTCTGCACTACCTAAATCTCCTGCCATTCTCTGCTGCTGGGCAACTCCACCGGGAACTCTGCCACCAAAAAGCCAATGCCAGTAGATTTATGCTGTTTTTGTAAATGGTGCTGTACTTCCATGTTTACCACGATATCGTACACCAATCATCACTTGCAGACTTAGGATAATGAGAACCCTAGTGACTCTCAAAATACTTGCAAACTGAGGCTTCCTGTTGTGAGAGCCATCAGCTGGGGCCTGTCTGGAGATTCCTGAAAAAGATCTGGGAGAGAAGTTATTTTTGCTTCAGGTTTATTTGGCTTCCTTAAGAAAAAAACTCCATAGGCAACTCCTTATGCGTGAGGTTGCTTCAGCAGAATGTTTGCATTTCAACTCAAGCTGTGATCTCATCATCTCTTCCAACTTAAAACACTCATACAGACTATTTTTACAGCTCTTGCCATTCTAACCAAAACATGTGACATCACTCTTTCTATAAGGTGTAAAAATGCTGTCTCTTTTCCACACACAGTATTAAATTACTTCATTAATGAGAATGAAACTCAGTGAGTCTGAGAAGCAGGAAGAGCAGGACTGGAAGCTGGGTTCAAAATGCTGAACACTATGTTAATTAGTTTGTCATTGCGTTGTCTCCAGATTCTGCCCTACTTCATTGTTTAGACGAAGATCCTTCTTTTGAGTAACTATTTGTGGCTGGGATTTTCTGGTTACTTCTCTCTAACTTCAGTTCTGTTACTCTATTGTCTTTTGCATTTAATTTCTGATTAGCCACAGATGCCCTCTTTTTCAAGAAAATGATCATACACTCATCTTTTTCTTACAAGCTTGTCTCCTTCCTCCACCCATCTGTTCTTTGTCTTAGGCATCTCAGGTATCACTTGTATCTCTTCCAGCTCTTTTACCTCCTACCCATCACCAGTTTTAAAACATTTCCCTCTTGCTTTTTTCAGTTCAGTTGTCATTTCACGTCAGCTAAATTCCCAAACCTCCCTTTGTTTCTGTATCTGCCTCATTCCATCAAACATTCCATTTTCCAGACTCCTGCAGTGCCATCCCCACAGCCTAGGATGGAGCCATGCCTCTCTAGCACAGACAAGAAAGAAGAACCAAATTATGCGGTGAATGCAGCTTCAACCTCACATCTCACATTTCAGAGTTAGTGCCCTGAGTTGTCCACTGCTGCTGGGCCACTGCCGCCTGGTGTTGGTCCTCTCCCTATTCTGAAACATGGGAACAGGTGCATGGCTGCAAATTCACCTCAGCTTGGGAGCAAAACTGGCAAAGGGAGCAAGGGCACCAACCCATCTTAGGAGACCTCAAGATCCACCTCCTCATTGCTATGCCATCTTTAGCACAAAGTAGTTTCCTTCCTGTTTCTCCTCCCTCAGCCTAGCAGAGAACATTCACTGCACCAGACCAGCTCCTCTACAAGCAAGGCTGCCTGATCCATACTGCCACCCTGGCTAAGACCTCCAGCTATACTACCTACTGCCTTTTATCACAGAAACAACACACTATGGTGGTAAAAGGCCTGGGAGATGGGGAGAGAAGCAGAAGCTCAAGCTGGCCTTTTTGGGAGCACAGATAGCATACTACCCTGGACACCTCCAGGCAGAGGGCATCTAGAGTATCTCCCTCTTACAGACAGCTAGTAGAAAAGGCTCCAAGTTGGTTTACTGCCCTGACTCCTCTGCTCCTTCTGCTGCAAAGGTGGATAATGGAAGAAAAAGTAGGCAAGATTCTTCTGATAAAGCAAAACAGCCAGACAGCTGTCTCCTGAGCAAAAGCGAAGCCCTCAGGGAAGCAGAGCATGCACATCAGTGGCTACACGCATACTGAGGTACCCTCCTAAATTTGTGCATTTGATAATCCCACGCACTTCTTCACAAAAGTATCTAAGAAGTATGAAAACTGTTGAATACATGATCCTCCCTTTACATTAAAAAAATATATATATATACGGTCAGAAAGAATCAAATCCAGAGTCAAAGAGCAAGATGATCATACTCAGATTGCAAATGGTTTGGTCCAGAGTTCTTACTCACTACACAACAAGGCTGCCTCATTTAAACCATAAAAGACAGCTTAATATTTAACAGTGATTTTTTTAGAAAGATCTGGCTAGTATAGGAGTTCTTTTACTGCTCAGAAGCAATTAGGGAACAGCATTTACAGGCTCTGTGAAGCTGTGCACAGTGACTGAAAGGCAGGATGGAGCTGATTACAGCCAGAGCAAATCATGATCGCTTTTAAAAATATTTAAGGATCCCACTTTGCGCTCAACAAATCTTAAGGGAGTTGCCAGAAACCACTTCCAAAGGGTGCACTATGAAAAGTGCTATAGAACTAAACACAGAAAACTTCTTTCCAATCTCCTTCAAAACCAACATAAATCAAGACGTGTCATTCAGTGAAGCAACACTGAGACAAAACTGATGCAAGAGTCTGAGAAACCATAATCATGGAAAAGGATTTTCCTCCTCTCCTTGGCTGGCCTATAATCAACATGTTTCAGATACGCCTAAGACTGGAAGAAGTCACTGAGAAACACCTTGCAGAAAAGGACCGGGAGGTCCTGATGGACAAAAAAGCTGGATATGAGCCAGCAGTGTGCTCCTGCAGCCTGGAAGGCCAACAGCACCCCAGGCTGCATCCTCAGGATCCACCTGAGTGTGCTAAGGCTGCTGACAGAGGTGACTGCCAAGCTGCTTTTCACCATCTATCAGCATTCCTGGAGTGATCCTGGAGGACTGGAGGCTTGCCAGTGTGACTCTCATCTACAAGAAGACAGAACCAGAGAACTACAGGCCTCTCAGCCTGACGTTGGTGCCAGGAACGGTTATGGAGCAGATCATCTTGAGGGAGACCACTTGGCGTACATATGACAACTGGAGGATCAGGCCCAGCCAACATGGGTTCATGAAAGACAGGTCCTGGTTGACCAACCTGATCTTCTGTGATCAAGTAACCCACCTGGTGGATAAGGGAAGGGTTGCTGAAGTAGTCTACCTAGACTTCAGAAAACCTTTGACACTCTCTCCCACAGTATTCTGGAGAAGCTGGCAGCCCGTGACATGGACAGGTATGCTCTCTGCTGGGTAAAAAACTTGCTGGAGGGACAGGCCCAGAGGGTGGCAAGTGAATGGAGTTGAATTCAGCTGGCAACCGGCCACGAGCGGTGCTCCCCAGACTCAGTACTGGGAACTGTCCTCTTCAATATCTTCACTGATGAACTGGACGAGGGGACTGAGTGCACCCTCAGGAAGTCTGCAGATGACACCAAGGTGGGAGGAGGTGTTGATCTGCCTGGGGGTAGAAAGGCCCTACAGAGGAGTCAGCACAGGCTGGATAGCTGGGCTGAGGCCGATGGGATGAAATTCATCAAGACTGTCAGGTCTTGTACTTTGGCCTCAATGCCAAGCAATGCTACAGGCTTGGAGAAGAGCGGCTGGAAGACTTTGTAGAAGAAACAGACCTGGCAGTGTTGATCAATGCTTGGCCAAACATGAGCCAGCAGAGTGCCCAGCTGGCCAAGAAGGCAAATGGCATCGTGGCTTCTAACAGAAAGAGCACTGCCAGTAGGAGCAAGACAGCAATCATCCCTCTGTACTCGACTCCGGTGAGGCTGCACCTTGAGTACTGTGTTCAGTTTTGGGCCCCTCACTGCAGTGAAAATGTCAAAGCCCTGAGGTATGTTCAGAGTAGGGCAATGAAGCTGCTGAGGGGTCTGGAACACAGACCTTATGAAGGGAGGCTGAGGGAACTGGGATTGTTCAGTCTGGAGAAGAAGAGGCGCGGGGGAGACTTCATCACTCTCTACAACTACCTGAAAGGAGGTTGTGGTGAGGTGGGAGTCAGCATCTTCTTCCACGGAACTAGTGACAGGACTAGAGGGAATGGCCCCAGGCTGCATCAGGGGAGATTCAGGTTGGACGTTAGGAAAAATTTCTTCCCCAAAGGAGCGGTGAGGAGCCGGAATGGGCCGCCCAGAGAGATGATGGAGTCACTGTACCTCGAGGCATTCAAGAAACATTTAGATGTTGTACTGAGGGACATGGTTTAGTGAGAACTATTTGTTGGTTGGACTGCATGATATTCAACGTATTTTTCAGCCTTGGTGATTCTGTGATTCTATAAAAAGAGAAATGTCCAGCAGGGAGACGGGGGTGATTGTCTCCCTCCACTCTGCCTTTGTCAGTTCTCATCTGCAGAACTGCATCCAGGCCTGGGGCACAAGAAGGTTGGAGCAAATTCAAATGACAGCCACAAAGATGATCAGAGGGCTGGAGCACCTCTCCTGTGAAGAAAGGTTAAGGGAGTTGGGCCTGTTTCTCTTGGAGAAGAGAAGGCTCCAGGGAGACCTCACTGCAACCTTCCAGTACTTGAAGGGAGTTAATAATCAGGAAGGAGACCAACTTTTTACACAGACTAGTAGTGACACTACAAGGAGAAAATCTTTAAACTAAAATGGGAAATTTAGGTTAGATGTCGGAGTAAACAGCAGGTGGCAAGGCACTGGAACAATCTACACGAGAAGCTGTCGATGCTCCATCCCTAGAGGACGAAGGGATTGGAACTAGATCATCTTTAAGGTCTCTTCCAACCTAAGCCATTCTGTGATTCCATGTGTCAAAGTTTCACGAACAAAAGTAACCTCTGTTACAACAAAGCCCTCTTAGGGCATGCTATCATCTCATTTAGTTGCCAACCCAATCTTAAATAGTCTGCCAATGCTACGAGTTCACTATCAGCATTCAGTCCAACCTTTAATGCATCCTAACATGATGCTTGTTTTGTTTTCTGGTCTGGAGACCAAATACTTCATTCAAAAATAAGAAAATGTAATGCAAAATACTTCGTTACTGACAAGTGGAGCTACAGCTGCACTATACTCATCAAAAAAGAAGTTAGATCCATACTTCCTGGTTACACTCTCAGTGAAATGGAGCAAGAAACACTTTCTTCTCACAGAACTGCTGAACATGGGTCCTTCTAAAATCTCAGGACTCACCAGGATAAAATGCAATCTGAAATCCACAAAGAAGTGGGTTGTTCACTCTGTTCAGCCTGCTCATTCATTACAAAAGTGATTCTTTCGGGGGATGAGTAGTCCAAACATACAATAGCCACAGACATGGTTCTCCTCACGCTCTGGTGATTCCTGCAGAATTGGAAGAGACTGGCAAAGACATCAGAAAAGAATCTGAACTAGTCTCCTGCTCAATACAGAACTGGGAAACCTGTTATTTTGGTTTTAATTTGCCTGTGTAAAATAGTGATACCAAGAGACCAACAGAATATGGCAGCACTTCCCAAAGTGGAATACTTTACCATCCCCGAGGGACATATTATGACACAAATTGGCTTTTGACTTTGAACATACAGCTTGGTTTGCATTTGCACAGTACCATCCAGCTGTAGCAAACGGTATGGGGCAGCTGATAAGAGATTATGGTCTTGATTAAAAAAATATGTATTTATGACAGCCTCCTTGATTCTACTCTTCTTTGTGTGTATATCAAAAAGGAGGGAAAAATAAACATGCGATGAGTATTTCCAGCACAAAGAAGGAACATCAGGTTGTGCGCACTGATCAAGTTCAGTTTGTGCTGAAGAAAACTTTCGCTGACTCCCGTGGAAGAAGAGTTTAGACAAAGCAAAGAATAAACTCGTGCTAATGCCCATGCTAAATGCCTGCCAGTGCAAGAATGCTGAACAGTCTTCCTCACTTCCCTCACTCTCTCAGTTCAAACCCATGCTCTGACTCCACTGAAAGCGGACCCCATGCCCTAATTGACATGATGGAATAATTTCTGATCTCATTCATTACTCTGTTTTTTTTTCTAGCTGACATGCTAGAAGCACAGCTGAAGTAAAGTCTTGCAGTCAAGGGGTTCACCCATGACTGTAAAGTGTAATGCCTCATGAAAATCTCATTTTAATTGCAATCATTATATTATTATGGCTTTCATCATGTATAGAAAATCAAGGTAATCAAGAAAATAATCGAGAATAATCAAGAAAACAACAAGAACAATCCGAAAAAAATGAACGATCATAGTTTAGACAAAATGTGATTTATGTAAAACAATTCCTACTCTTGGAGCACACCCTGACTCCATTACACCAGTGGAAAACAACTCAGGCTCACTATAGCAGGACATAAAAAGAACTAAATTATTTTTTCTATGCTTCTTTATTCAAAAGATACAGCTTTTTAAAAAAGATGCACTAACTCATCTGATCATTATTTCTGCCCTCATCCTATGGACAGTCAATGCATATGCTTAGATTTACACGCTTAAATAATCCAGTCCCTACTGGGGAAGCCTGTGCGCTTCAGGACACACGCCTGAACTTGAACACTGCAATATTTTGGTTTTAACATTTGAAATCAAAACCCAAACAGTAGCTGTCCCTACTATTTGAAAATTAGTACAGTCAATGGAAATAAAGGCCCAGATTTCTAATATTATCACAAATATACTCAAAGAAACTTACCTAGCACTAACAGCTAAAATCGTTGTTTCACACTCAGGAACACAGGACAAATGGGGAAAAAGGTAATAATCCTAGAAATAATCTAGATTTAGTCACCAAAGTACAAGATACCACACTTCCTTATTAGCAGCATGCCAAAAACGTAATCGAGTTAGGTTATTTGTAATGGAAAACACAGACCAGCTGTCCAAATATTAATTAAAATAACTCCTTACAGTTCTGATGGAAAAAAAAGAGGGAAAGAGACTAGGGAATGGGGGAGGGTATAGAACAGGCGTGTGTTTGAGGAACATGGGCTCGATATACAACAGCACTAAATATTCTATCTTCCAACCACGTTGCTACAAAAGAGTCCTGATTAACATTTCATTGCCAAAGATGCACCACCATACTAAAGGCCTTAAAATCTACATTTAAATAGAATACAAAAAAAAAAAGTGTTATACAAAAGCATCCTCCAGGCATTCCCTTTTAAAGGCAGCAAGTTAAAGGTTTGATTTATATAGACTTTAAAGAGGTTACACATTGCCTTTGTCACATCAGAGTTTAACTGTGTAGTTTCACCTCAGCTTCACATTTATGAACTGGATGAAGACAATACCATTTCTGAAGTGCAAATCCAGATTTTTTTTATTTTTTATTTTTCTCTCTGTTAAAAATTTCCTTTGGTACATACAAATGCTTACATCTAGCCTTTGAGGTGTGGTCCTTCTTTTTTGTTATTATTTTAAATCTATTTCCCTGAAAAACTACCACGTGCTACAAGTTTTAATTTTATTTTACCGTAAACACCACATGAAAGCACTTGTCAAAATATTTATTAGATTCACCTATTATCCTTTTGTTACGTGATCTACAAAGTCAAAAAAAAAAAAATAAAATACATGCACATTTACGTAGAAGAGCATGGTTGATGTGTCACAACTGAAGTATGTGCTAGTCGATCTTTACTGCTTTGCTATGCTTCATTTCACCACGTTACATGTTTGCACAGCATCACCTGTATACCAAATTCTCACTCCACGTAAAATCCCAGTAGATTCAATTCAAGCACTGAGGAGAAAATCCAACACTTCCTAATCAGTTGTTTCAAAGCTAAAAATTGTACAGAGGGTCTGTATGGTAGCCAGCATCCACACCAAAGCATAGAAACTGAATGCCCATCTGCTCATCATTGGCTGGAGCACCTGACCTATGAAGACAGGCTGAGGGAGCTGGAGTTGTTCAGCCTGGAGAAGAGAAGGCTCTGGGAAAACTTCATTGCACCATAAGTACCTGAAAATGTCCTAAAGGAAAGCTAGAGGGGGACTTTTTACAAGGGCCTGTAGTGGTAGGACAAGGGATAACAGCTTTAAACCTACGTGGAGTAGATGTAGACTAGGTGTAAGAAGAAATTCTTTACTCAGAGAGTGCTGAGGCACAGGCACAGGCTGCCTGAAGAAGCTGTGGATGCTCCAACCCTTGAAGTGCTCAAGGTCAGACTAGATGGGGCCCTGGGCAACCTGATATATTGGGAAGCATCCCTGCTCACAGGAAGAAGTTGGAATAGGATGGGCTTTGAAGTCCCTTCCAACCTTAACAGTTCTATGGTTCTATGATCTAATCCCTAGCCTTTATATGAGGATCTGGTAAGAGATACCAAAGACACTAAGCCACAGGAGAGCAGACACACTTAAATTATACAAAAACAAATCACAATTCTACTAAGTTATTTAAATGTTGAATGACATCTCATTACTTATATTCAGCAGTCATTAATGCAAAACATGAGGCAGCATCTCTCATGTGAGTTAATTGCTCCTGTTTTCCTGTAAGTTTTGCTAAGACTCATCAGAAAGATACAGACCTCAACACACTGGAGGATAAGGCCCCAAACTCCACCGAATCCACCTTCCAAGGGGTTCCCCTCACGTTACAGGCAGAGGGACAAGATGAGGGCAGCCTCACACTATGGCCTCTTTGCCAGGTGGCATCCCACTATTCCCTCTCACAGTCTTGTAAAGTGATGACCACCTTTCCATTAGTGGGAAGTAAGCAAGGGAGAAGTGGTGCACAAAAGCATGGCAGGTTGTGCCCAGCACTAATACGCTACTTGCACCCACAGACTGCCCTTCGCAGAGGTCACAGAATCAACAAGGTTGGAAAAGACCTCCAAGATCATCCAGTCCAACCATCCACTTACCACCAACAGTTCTCACTAAACCATGTCCCTCAGTACAACATCTAAATGTTTCCCGAACACCTCAAGGGGCAGTAACTTCACCTGTTCCAGCTCCTAACTGCTCCTTTGGAGAAGAAATTCTTCCTAACGTCCAGTCTGAATCTCCACTGGTGCAACCGAGGGCCATTCCCTCGAGTCCTATCAGTAGTTCCATGGAAGAAGAGGCTGACTCCCACCTCACCACAACCTCCCCTCAGGTAGTTGTAGAGAGCAACTAGGAGATTTTATCTATATAAACGCTGCAGAGTTGTGTTTCATGAAGAAGGAAATGGTGATCTGATACCTAAGAGCATTTTTGAGCATTCTCCAGCATTCAGCCAAAACTACGCTGAAACCCTTAGTCTTGTACATCCTACCCACAAGCACATCTTTGTTATACTTCAAGCTAAGCCCTCTGCCTTTTTGGCCATGAAGGAGTCCTGCCTAGACCAAATGCAGTCTACAAGTAAAGGTAACTAAGACAGATCTGGAAGTCCCCAGCTTAATTCTCTCTCTTGTTGTCCTCCTCCAACAAAATTAAATTTCTAATCAAGAATTCAGTGATGCCGGCTGATAATGTTGAAAATGTTAAAAGAGAAACACTTAACAAGTTGTTTATGAAACATGAGAGGCACTGCTTAAAATTTTGTAAATAAACAATCCAGAAACTTATGTAAAGCTGATGAAAAAACTCCTTTTTTTTGTTTCCAGATACTTACCACAAGCTCCTTATCACAACATTTCTAAAACTTCAGAAGCCTGCCCTGAAGGATGCTTGGTGACACAGCAAATAACTCTTTACTGAAGCAGTAGTAGCAGCTCTCAGACACAACTCTGACATTTACTCCCCGAGAAGTAAATATTAACTTAGCAGTAACTCCCAGGGTATATGCAAAAACTATATGAACTAATATTTCTGCCAGCACAGATTCATGCGTCCAGAATGTCACCTCCTTCTTTATTCTTATTCACTCAACACTGCGAATCACAAGAAGAAATCTCTTTTTACATCTGCCATGAAAAGAAGTTAAAAAAAAAAATCTCCTCAAAGTTTCATCTAACTACAAATCTATTCTTAAATGGATGTTTTACGTGAAATGTTCCATTTCTGCCAATGTGCATATATATAAATGATTCCGGGGATACCATGAGCATCCAAAGAGAACATCACACTGTGTGGATTTGAGATTTTTAGGTCAGGTCATTATCTTCATGCAAGCACTGTTTCAAGTTAATTTTACAGTAAAAGGCTGGATTAGTGACAGCTCAGAATGCACGACACAACAAAACGTCCTCAACCCAGCTTAGTGGGTCCAGGGAAAGAACAAAAGGGACTTCTCAGGGAAGAAGAATGGACCCTAGCAGTTAGGGAAACAGCCAGGAATTAAGAACCATGGCAATTGCTGTATAGTCCTACCAGCTGATCTGTGCCACCTCCGCTCGGTGATAACCAACATTATCCAGCCTACTCCCCAGCCTCCTCATCGCCCTACCCACAGGGGATCGGATCCACTGTAGTCTCACTTATTCTGCCAGAACTGCATTCCTGCATGAGACAATATTCATCTTAAACGTCTCTACGGATCACAGATAATCAGATGATTTTTTACACTGAAACACAGCATAAGATACATTGTCCTTGTCCCACCACATCTCACAGGTGTCCTCAGAGCATTCCAGCCCTCAACAAGCACTATAAAACGCAAATGATCAGCATCATCAGCTTCAGTACCTAGTTGTATGGGTTTATTGCCAAGCTGACAGCAATTACTAACAGAGAATTAGGTCAGCAGATAATGAAGTTAGATTGCTGCCTACTGGTACAGATTTAAGAGAACATGACTTCATAATTCCCCATGAAGTAACCCAAGCAAAAGGATGTAGTGCTGAACTGGATCACGCGTAGGTACAACCAACATGAGATCTTCTGCAGGTTCCAATGCGGAATTTGCATGTGCATCCCTAAGAGAAATGCCTGGTCTCCACAAACAGCTGTCTCCAAGAACTAGTACCACAACAAGGACATGAGGAAATCTGACAACAGATTCACAGACATCCTCATCTGCTCTAGCGGTGAATTTACTGGTAGCAGAAGTGTGAACTCTCAGATTTTTTGGTCAGACATGAACAGCTATTCAACGGAGGCAAGGACTAGAACCCAAATCCCACGTATAATAGCTGAGAGGTGTGCATACATCTGCACAGATAAAAGACCAGCATACAAACAATCTGTGACGCTTCATTTCTTGAGACTCAGTAAAAGAAGTAGTCTCATACGGGAGCCTTCTGCACATCCTTAATTATACTGACTCCACAAAAAGCTGCTTTAATTATCACCTAGGCAATTCTACAAACATACCAATTGCAAAATAATTTATAACTCACCCATAACTACTTATCGTGAGTAATGTACATTACATGTGATTTTCAGATGATAACAAAGCAGAGAGAGGTAGCATAATGATTTGGCAAAGGACCCCAACGAGCGTCTTCCGTTAACCCAGAAAAGAGCGACAGCTATCATAAACACCTTCACTGCTCATCTACTTCTGGCATCCCAGACCAAAGGATAACACAGTGATACTCATCCTGATAGGACTTGTTGCAAAACAGTATTCCCCAGAGCACACAGGCAAGCTTATATAAGCAGCAGCAGAACTGGGCAACTGTCCAATGTATTTATCCAACTGTCTGCAGTCTCCCATTTTCAAGGTGTTTGAAATTCTGAGTGCTGAATAAAGTCATCTGATACAAAAGCCATGCATTTTAATGAAGAATGGGAAAGAACAGACACCTATTTGTGTTTGCCAATTTTCAATTCCTGAGCATAACGCTCATAGAGCCTGAAATGTAAAATATCCTCCTCCTTTCCAC
This sequence comes from Callipepla californica brunnescens, assembly GCA_023055505.1. Lineage (NCBI taxonomy): Eukaryota > Metazoa > Chordata > Aves > Galliformes > Odontophoridae > Callipepla > Callipepla californica. Next base: position 747,746 of record JALIRH010000048.1, on the reverse strand, counting down.
TATCTCTGTGATCCCCTTTTCATTGTAAGTCCCTAGCAGATGTCTACAGTGCTGAAATAAAAACAAGTGGTTGTGAATAGAAGCCTTCTAAGAGTGTTAAAAAATAATAATAATAAACGTTGTAAAAGACCACTTTGAAAGGGTAAAAATTATTAATAATAATGAAAGAACTACAGACTCCAAGTGCAACCTCTTATTTCCTTTCCACTTCCTTCCAGCTCTTCCTCTCAGTTCTGTTCTTGGAAACAAACTGGTATTACTGGGATTGCGCAGTAGTAGTCACACATTTCGCTATTCTCATTACAGGAAGTTTGGATCAGTTGTATCTATCTAGGAGAAAGGAACAGACGAAGGAGCAACACTACCAATGCTGCCTGAAGCACCTCCACACTTTTATTTCTATGCTTCATTTTTTGAAGCTGGAAACTGCCTCCACCTGACCTGCTGAGCTAGGGAAAGAAAGCCATACAACCTGAAGTAAAGAAACCTGCAGAACAGATTCTCAGTGAGATCATTTCATACATTTTTATGTCTTGTGTTTATGCTAGTTAACATCCACCTAGCTTCAAAGACTCGTTACGTTTTAGAGGAGAACCAACTGTTGCTAACAACTGAATATTCTCCATTTCAGTTCTAGCTCGATAGCCTCAGACGCACACACTGGTACCCTGTTCAATTCTGCCAGCAAAACCAAGGAAAAGCTGTTCCCCTGTTCTCTATATTGCTAAAAGACAGCTTAAGCCCAACAACAAAGTAAACGAATTTTCCCCACCCATTCTCTACACTTCTCATTGGTTAGGTATGCTGCATGTTAAAATGAGATTATCCCTGGGTCTCTCATGACCAGACTGCCTTGGATTTCACGTTCCTCAAAAACCCAGAAGCACTATAAAATGCAGTACTGCATATGGCCGGACCATGCACAAGATCTGCACTTGCAAGGGCTGCCAATCACGTCTGTACCAAGCACACACTCAAGGCAAACCCATCTCACTCACAATGCACCTGACCAAAGGCAAACACAAAAGCAGCAGCCCAAATCACCATCAGGCACTTTAATAAAAACCTACTGTTGCATTCTCTTCACGTCTAACATTAACCCCTACAGGTAACATTTTACACTGGAGTTGAGAAGTTCGACATACAGCCTTGTTTTGGTATGTACCTACTACGAAAATTCATGTGAGGTTGCTCAGCATCAAATTTTCCGCACCCACAAGCTCTTGCACCTCTGCAGATGAAGTACTAGTCCTATGAAATACAACGACTTCTGTCTAGCAAAGCTAAAAGACTCATTTTTGAAAGGTTCTCAACCTCACCATGACAAATAAAAAATCTATTCAGAATCTGTTTAAATGTGAGTGGCATAGAGGAGCATGGAGATCTCGCTTTCATGCCTTCCTTTCCATCTTTTCTTTCTTTTTCTTTCCTGTTTTTCTTCTTTTCTTCCACCCGTTCTCTCTATCTCTTGTGAAACACCTGGTGGAATTTTTGATATTTTTGTCAAAGATACTATTTGCTTACAGACCATATATAATGTGGATTTTTTCAAGAGAGGGCTTCCTTTTATCATCTCTTTCGAGCCTTGAAGATAAATGTAGCAATAAACCACAGTGCCTTAAAATACTCGCATTATTTGAGATGTTTTGGTATCCTTCATATTGAGGTTATTTCTTAGATGAAGAAAAAAGAAGGTTTGTAGTTCCAGAGAAAATGTGTGAAGCATTTAAAGCAAATTTCCTCTAGACAGCAGGAGAAAGAGGTCTTTGGGATTTAAGCAGCAAAACCATACCCTCAGAATAATCTAAGATGCGTTCAAAGCTGAGAACAGACACTTTAAATTGTTCCTATTCCTATATCTGCAGCATTAACCTCTATCGCGTCAGCAAACAAAATAGTACCTTAGAGCAGATCTTCTAAGCTCAAGGGCAGAGACCGTCTGAAGAAGATGCTCACCCACATCAAATTGAAAGTATGAAAAAATAAAACCTACTGTAAATATTTTCCTTCAATGAACACTTGGAAAACGCGGCACTGACTTCACTTGCGACAAATGCTGAGAGTTAAATTGAGAGAAATCCCTTGAGGGATTCTAGTTCCAAAGAATCACACACGCAGATTTTTTGGCAGAGGTACTGTGATTCTCTACCTGTCACTGCGTTTGAAAGATGCCCATACCCATTCTAATTCTTCAGCCAAAAGTCTCTGAAGATGAGAAATAATTCATTACACACAGATTGAGAAAAGATTTAAGATAACCTTTGGCTAACAGCTTAAGGTGGTATTTCTGTAAGCAAAATGATACCTTCTCCAGTTTTACTTTCCAGAGAGGTGTGAACTGTTTTGAAGCTACCAAAAGTGCTTCTGAAAAACAGATGAATTTTACAGCAGTTTTGAATGAGTATTCAAATATCAGATAAAAAGAAAACCCTAAAAAATCACTACCTACTACCATCACTGTTGTTCCCTTAGAAATAATGGCAGCTGTGCCCCTGACTTGATGATAGAAGCGAAGTTCATACCCGACCAGATCCCTGAAACTCAGAAAGTTTAAATTATATGTCATTCTTAACTATTAAAACTGAGTGGCAATTAACTCATAAAATTAATTTATTTCTTTGGATGCTACGGAATAACTTTAAAATGGGACATCTTCAACAGAACAGATCTTGTCAGGATTGGGTCTTATATCAAAGCTGGAGGTTACACTTCACTGAGGAAGAGTGCCAGGAAACCAGAACTTCCACTAAAGGGAGCCAAATAAAAGACAGCAGTTTGAGGAAAAAACTGTACAGATAAGGTTAAACATTTAAAACTCGAATCACAAGTTGCTAAAAGCCCTTGTATTTTTTTCGGAGAGTTTTGGATGGTGGCCTCAAATGATGAAAAGCTTAGTCCTAACACTAACAAACAATATTAAGGTAGGACTACACATGCACCTCACCGTAACATTTATAGAATTAAGGGTCCTTTATCCTTATCTCACTTCTGCAATTCACGTTACCTGTTTTGAACCATAACTTCAAAACTGGTTGTCTCCTAACTTTCAGACACTGGTTTTCTTACTGTTTGACAATAACGTAAAACTACTCTGGACATACACATTGTGCTGCTCCGTGCTTTCAGAGAGTTGCCAAACTAAGACTTACAAAGTTCCACCACTTCCATAGTATAGCTTCCTGTCTGAGAGAGGAGACTCGGGCTGTAACTCACAAGGTCAAGACTTCACGCTCCTCCCCTCAAAGAGTAATACAAATTCTAAAAATAAAGTAGGAAGAAAGTTTACATGGAATATTTTATCTTAGTTAAATTTGGAGTGGGCTGCGCACGCCACATAGGACTCCTAGGTTAACTGTAAATTGAATATGAAGTGCACATTTTGAGAAATCTTTTTTTTTTTTTTTTTTTTCCCCACAGAAGGCTGAGGATTGCTTGTTTATTTTTTAATCTGATTCACCATCTTCACATGTAGTAGGAAAGTCAGTAATCCACGGCTCCATCTTCTCGGTTCTATTCGAATGACTTTGATTTTGTTTTTCTAACACTGCTAAGAAAACTATAATGCAAAAATAAATCTATAATCTGTGAAAGGGCACTCTGAAATCCATCAACCAAGTTGTATCCATAATTGCTTTCCTGGCTTATCAAAAAAAGGCTCATTTGCATTATCTGTTATCTTTAGATACTCATCCTGGTCTATAAACAGAGTTATCAATCCCGTTCAGAGGCCAGTCCACAAATTGAAATTTTCTATAGAGGGAATTAGCTATAAACAAGCCCAAGGCAATTTTCTTTGACAGCCAATGGTAAACCATAGGAAGTAACTTTAATAGTGATTTACAGTTCTTCTCTGGTTTCCATCCAAGTTTTCCTTCTTGTGCTTCTGTTCCATCCAAAAAGGAATTTTTCAGATGTTCTAATTTCCCATTCAAGATGCAATCAATCCCAACCCTAGGTGTGTCTAATCCAATTTTTACGGTATGTTCATGGGCCAGCACCGCAGAAAAAGAACTCTCTTTTTATTTTCTTTCAATTGCCTCTGCTGCAATCACAAGACTTGTCATCTCCTGGTGTGAAATGCACAACAGTAGAAGAGAAAGCGGAGGAGATTTGCGAGAGAGAGAGGAATGAACCAACCTCTCAAAAAAGAGAGTGGAAAAGAGAAACATGAAAATAACATGAATATTTTTCAATTATCCTATATATTGAAAGCTTCCATCTGCCAGAAAAATTAATTACCTCAAGATTTTTAAAGGCGGTGCAGAGTTTTTGAGTTCCTAATTTAAATCACAATACACTGTTAGAAGAAGGATATTCTTGAAGGGACCCCAGCTTCACACTGCCCACTTTCCTCATCTGTGCCACGGGGAAGTCAGATTCCAACCCTTCCCATCCTGTACCACTCTCACACACCACCCTTACTTACAGAGAAAAAACATCTCACAACCGCTGACTATCAAAGGACCCATCTTCCTTTAGGAATTAAAGATGTTTTTTTTCTTTCTAACAGCTTAACACGTATTCTGGATAGCTCTGCACTTTCAAAAGACGTGGATTTAAAATATTTATTTTTCAATCTCAATTAGAAAACATTTCTGAGCACTGACACACACAGCGGATCTTAATGTGCACTGCAGGCACAGCAAAAACATAAAAAGCAGGGAATGGCTTCATTCAGGGTAAAGAAGGTAAAAACTGCCAACAACTCACTGAAGACAGAGACCTGAAAGTACTTAAATCTGTGAGAGGAGTTGCAGAAAAGCACTGGAGAATTACATCCAAGAGTTTAGCAATTAATAAATACTCCCTTGTTTCAGTAAAGACCGATAAAAATTGTTTCCTTTTGCAATGAAGAAAAATACATTTATAACTCAGACAGATCGTGAAGGCTGTCAGCCCTGCTATTCCTTTTCTTTATATATGCATACACACACACACATATATATATATAAGCATGTGGATTTTTTTTTCCCCCTGATTGAAAGGTACCCTAATGGGCAGGCACTAATGGATCTGAAGTGATAAGGAAAAGGCGGACATGCAAAATGCTCCAGAACTTCTGTTCCTAATCAATCACCAGAGATCAGTGACATCATTAAAGCCTTTGATCAAAGCTCCTCTTTCAAGCTTAAAAAGAGGGCTGGATTGACCCACGCCAGCAGAGAGGCTGAAGAAACACCTAGGATACAATTCACAGTGAAATATGAGAAGTCACCGGCATCCCTCTTCAGAAAAACTACCCCTTCCCACCTTCCTTGAGGAATAGCACACGCATTCCAGAGCAACGGATTACAAACAACAGATTTACCCCTTTCTCTAATAATTAGAAAACAAGCAGGAATTCAACCACAAAATTCTTTCAGGTTTTATTTCCCAAGCCTGCACACTCAAACTGCTTGGTACATTTGCTTGCATTTAAAAAAAAAAAAATCTTCCAAAGCCCATCAGCACAAAAGAAAAAGAAAGAAACTTATTTTTCCAGGATGCCTGAACGGCCATGACACCTACAGACTGACATCCGTGTTTAAAGAAGAAATAATTTTCCAGAGAAGCACCCTCACAGCAAGCATCCGTCCGCTGCCTGAGCGGCCTTTGTCCACGCCGGGGATTCAGGACTCACTAATCCCACTTCAGCCAAAATTGAGCTCCATTGTTTCCCAGTTCATCTGAGTTTCCATGGCACTTACGAGGACTTAAGTGTTATTTACTCAGTGTGGTTTGTTAAAAACAAAAACCAATAACTGAGTCTTAACACGAGTGCCAGTCTCTCTTGCCTCCTTTATACTTTACATAAGCTCGACATGCAGGCAGCATTTTATGGTCACAGAGACTTCTTCCGTCCAAAAACCTTGCACGAAAAAGAAGTTGTAAATAGACCTTAAAATCACGCCTTCGTTGTTTTGGTTTGGCTTTCCCCCTTTTCAGAGTTTCAAAAAAAATCTAATTGAGCTTCCTGAGTACCAGCAAAATGTAGTTTATTATCTCCTTCATCAGGTGATCAATGATTTCATTAATAAGACAGATAACAAAACTGTCATATCATCGACACGGTTATGAAAGATGATCCTGGCTTCTTGCTCCATCTTCCAAGGCCTGGGATTCTCTGTGGCAGCTCTGAGTCCATTCAATATTTTCCACGGACAGAGAAAAGTGAAAATCCATTTTGAAACCAATTTCAATTAGGATCCAGAAGCTGTTATCACAGGTGTCGCAGAATGGGCCCGTAAGTGGAAATGTCGCCTATCCATTCTGAAATGAAACCTTATCAGGGTCTACAAAGATGGCTGAGGACAGCCTATCTGTAAATTACTTTTCGTCCTGTGTTAACTCAACCCTAGTTCTGTCATATGGAATTCTTCCCAGCCCCTCGTAATAATCTAATGACTAACTAGAGGCTGCACCAAAATGGCTTTTATTCGGCTTGGGCTTCCCCTGCAGAACGGGGCTAAAATGCAAATAACCGGCGGCTGCCCGCCACAATCTCAGTTAAAGCTCTCCTGGTTTATTACGGGGAAGCAACAGCCTTGCATTCTGCAGCCTGTCTCCACCCATTGCATTCCTGGTGATTTTTCAATTGCAAACTCCAAGGCCCAGTTATTTCATTAATTCAGCACCCAAGTAGTGAGGCTTTTCTCTCACATCTCTCAGGCTCCTTTTAGCAAATTATCCCATGACGGAGGATTTATTCAGTCAAAGACCTCGGACTTTGAGAGGCAACAAAAGAATCAAGAGACTTTCTGGTCCACCTGCCTGGCGAATGATGAGGCAGGGTAAAGCCTCCCCTAGAGAAACCAATCAAACCATTGTGTGGCACAGTCAGACCTTTTCAACTGTCAAGCCAGGAGAGCAGGAAAAGAGATGAAAGAACTCAGGATGAAGCTACCATTTACAGAACCATGTGGGAATGGTCTCCGAAGATTTAATAATTGGGATGGAACTCAACTTTCTGAAAACTAAAAGAAAGAACTACGAAAAAAAAAAAAAAAAAGAAGGAAAAGAAAAGAGAGAGAAGAAAAGGGAGAGAAAGGAGGAACAAAAAGAGATTGAGAGGAGGGAAAAACACGACTGCTCAGGACCAGAAGCAACTTTTTTGCAAATTTTTTGCAAAATCCTCTGTTGTTATGCATGAGACCGTGCTGGAAAAGAACAGAAAAGCAAGCGCACAACAGGGTGAGAGAGGGAGAGCACACGGTTTATAATACCAGCTTACATTCTAATAATTTATCTTCTTGTATCAGAAAAAGCTCCATCAGTGCAAATGTGCTCTGTCCTGTAAAACAGAAAACAAAAAAGGAAAAGAAAAAAAACACCTTGTTTTGGTATACCCACACATCTTTAACATCTTTTCCAGCTCGGCATGTGTGGGACTTAAGTTTTTACATTTATACATGGCTGGAAGCAGAACGGTTTTTACATGCACGGAAAGTCGCACCAAATGAATGGAAAGCAGCGTATTTTAAGGGGCTGGCATGTGCAAAGAATGTGCGTAGACAGCTCCTGTATAGCAAGACTCCAGCTGATGGCAGGCAGAAGATTAGGAACTGCTTTTCAAAAAATCTGTCCCCTAAAGACTCTCAAGTCAAATTTTAAAATCATCCGAACAAAACCCAGTATTTCCTGTGCACTTCTCTTCTTCAAAGTGCCTCTGCACACTTGAAATATGCATACATCAGTAGGTCCAGATCGCATTTACACAACATTTTTCTGTGTTGCCAGACTTAAGAACAAAAACAGAACCTGCAAATCAAATTGTGACCACTTGCAATATACATCAAAGGCAAAGACATTTAATGGGAAATAAAGATAATAACAAAGCAATAAAATCCATCTCAGTCCCCTTTGCTGGGATGGTATCTCCCTCCCCCCACTTCCCACGACCCAAAATGACGAGGTACGGCTTGTGGAGAACATTGAGAATGTAGTTTTAATACAGATAGTCACATACCACACCCTAAGCACAATTCTACCACTTATTGGAGTACACATTCCGTAACTACTCCTATGTAAGGTTTTATAACTAAAAAATAAAAATAAAAAAAGAAAGAAAATGAACAAAGTAAATGGAAACACACAGAGTGGGAATACAATAAAATGCAACACTGATGCCAGACTATTTCCTTTTAACTGAAGACAGATAAGAAACAGAAAGCATCCAGAAGCGAAAGGATGAATGCCATTTAATAACCTGTTAAGTAACTTAATTACATCAACTGCCTTATTTACACAGTTCAAGCTGTACAGCAAAATACAGCATCTGCCAGAGGGGTTGCCTGGTTTTATGTCAATGAGAAGGATGTTTGAAAAGAAAAAAAAACTATTTACTTTATGAAAAAGATGTACTCCGCACTGCTTTTTCACTCACAAATTCCCAAGTTTGGTGTCTTCTCAGAGACCCCAGAAGAGAGTCCTTTTCTGGAAGGCTAACACTATCCCTGCAACTTCTGTTTCCAGCAGTCTTTTTCCTACTGAAAAAAACAAAAACAAAACCAAAAAAACCCTCCAGGTTGCTCTCCCTAGTGTGGGGAGCATAATACCTGAATTTTTTGAGGTCTGGTAGGTGATCCTGGGCTCCTGCAAAACACAAGCTCCAGAGCATGATGCCCTGGAGCCCTTTTTACTCTCTTTTTATCTCTTCAGAACCCAGGTATGTCTCTAATATAGTTGTTTAGGTGTACGGGTGGGATTTTGTTGGTGGGTTTTTTTCCCCGCTCTTCAGGAAAACAAAGAAAAAAAAAAAAAAAAAACCAACCTTTTCTAGTACATAATTCCTGAAATTTAACCTTCACCTCGTTCAGGTGGCAAGACTGTGCTGCTAACTAATGTTTTCTGCCCATTCCACCTCGTGTTATCCAGCAGGATGTTAAGTCATTACTTACTGATTACAGTGATTGCAAGGATAAGCCACTCAATCATCTCCTTCTGGAACTTGCAAAGGGATACAGCAGGACTGACATTTAATATCCCTTATGCTATTAACCACTAAAGGGAGGGGAAAGAAGGGGGAAAAAAATGGAGGGAAATCTCTGCAGAATTAATGAAGCAATATGGTACTGCACTTGCAGATCATTTGCTTCAGAACAGGGTACAGGTAGGGCTGGCTCACCGAGGAATAACAATGGAAAATCGTATCGGGCAGAATGAGTTACTGCAGTTCATGGCAAACCCTAACTTGATGACTGAAATTTTATTAGTAAGCATAAAGGACCATGGGTGCATTACTCTGAATGAATACGTATTTAATCAGTTGCTCACATCAGATCACCATATGCCAAGACAGGCAGTCCACACTTAATTACAACCTCCACTACTCCAGATTCCGATACTTAGAAAGCCTCAGGAGAGCTGGCCCTCCCCAGGACAGGGGATAGGTATCTTATTTGCTATTATTCCCTTAGGACCTGGGCACAATTATTGGAACAGAACAGAAAGCTACAGAACACCTTTTTAGTTTAGCTCTTTGTCCTGATTTTCTGCTACTATTGCATATGAGCTCTTTACTCTTACTTTTCACGCTACTCCGTATCACCATTACGGATGAGAATTGTCTGGAAGAGTTTCCTCGCTGTCTGTGCACTGAAGATTGTCACCTCCCCTCCAAGATCTGATATTTGGTACAGAAGTACAAAGGCTGTTGTTTCCCCCCTCACCTGAAAACAAGGCTCGAGTAGGGCCCCTCCATACCTTCTGAAGCAGGATCTCCTGACCACTCTGTGGGATCAGGTCTCATATAATCACTCCGGGGCTCAGTTTGCAGGCCACTGAAGTAATGCAGGCAGTGTTTCTCGATACTCAACAATCTCTTTTGAACCCTGACCCCTCAACGGGACCCTGAGCACACCAGCCCAACCAGGGGGCCAAGAATGGGCATTATGATTAACACCTACTTAAAGGTGAGCTTGAAAGCAAGCAGCAGGACAGGCAACCAACTGAAAGTTTAAACAGGAAATATGATTCCTATGGAGTTGCAGGCTGCCACATACTTTCCCCAATCAATCCTTGAAGAACTATTAGGAAAAAGAAAAACAGAAAAAAAAAAAAGAGACCTAGATGAAGTCAACTCTTCTTCTGAAAGAATCAAAGTGGACGAGTGAACTTCCTCTCATTTATTCACCTATCAAGCTTCGTTTTAAGTTACATCACCATTAAGATAGTAATTTCTGCTTTCTATCGCCTTAAAGCATGTTCCCAATAACTATCTGATTCTGATAAAGGTAGCCAAGTCCACAACCTACATACGTTTATAATTAGCTTTTTTTCTAAGGCAGAGTAACAGGTTAATAAGAAATATCAGATTACACTGGAACGAGCTCATGGGTCAAAATCTAGACAAAACACATCAAACTGAAAATAAGTGCTTGCCTGTCAGACACTGAACAAGTCTCTACACAATAACTGCATTGTTTTAATTCAACATAAAAAAAAAAATCAGTTTAGAGCCAAAAGTGCAGAAGAGGAAAACATCTTAGTCACTGACAAAACTCACAAGCTAAACAGTAAGTAAATCAAGGCTGAACACAGTATTATAATCTCCTAATGTTCTCCAAGCAATGCTACATAGGGTAGGTTTGCACTGTAAAAGCATTAATTCACTTCTACACGGCAATTCCCTGTACTTTTCAGAAAATAAAATGAATAATTAATTATATCTATAGTACTGACTCAGTGAAAAATAAATAAACTGCATATAGCTAAGGGCCGTGTTGGATTTGCATGATCTTTTTTTTTTCCGTTCAGTCTACACCAACCCCAGACCCCTCCAGACCCCTCACCAGTTTTGTTGCCCTTCTCTGAACACGCTCCAGGGCCTCGATGTCTTTCTTGTAGTGAGGGGCCTAAAACTGAACACAGTACTCGAGGTGCGGCCGCACCAGTGCTGAGTACAGGGGATGATCACCTCCCTGCTCCTGCTGGCCACACTATTCCTAATACAGGCCAGGATGCCATTGGCCTTCTTGGCCACCTGGGCACACTGCCGGCTCATACTGAGCCGAGCATCAACCAACACCCCCAATGTGTTCATCTCAGGACCGTTTTTAATACTGGAGTTACTCAGTGTTAAAGACAGCACCATAATACCCAAAACGGGCCTAACAAAACAGACTTCACAGCCTGCAATAGCAGCTGAAGGCTTGCTCCCCAGGTGGAGCACAGAACTAATTTTAACGAACATATTCACACATACTTCAGAAACCCGTTTCATGCACAACTATACTGAAGCCTTTCTGCACATGCAACAGCTTTCAGGATGATGAGCTAAACCATACTCAGACATTACGGGGAACAGAGCCCTTCCAATACCATGAGACTATCCCTTTAATGATAAAACATGGTAGGAAATGAGCAGGCCAGACAGCACTGCACTGTAGCAGCATGCTGGTATGAGATTCCAGCTTCCTTATTCCAATGCAATACCAGCGACATTGCCATGACATAAGTATTTATTCATTATTGTTGGTTTGCCAAAGCAGATCAATGTAAACACACCAAATCATAACACACAAGAGTAAATATATTTTATATCCTAGCAAAAACCTTTTTCATACAGTCTTTTGTGAAAGACCATCTCCATTAGTAAGTTTTCCTCTTTTTCTCTAGCAGTAAAAACAGCAGTCAGGCAAAGAAGCGGTTAAAAAGAACAACTTGCAAAGAAATGCTTCTTAGCAAAACGTGTGCAGTTTGGTTAAGATACACAAAATGAAGCACGCAGGAGAAAAGATCAAAAGCCTGCAAAGATGAATTCAAAACAAAGTAAGAGAAGTTCCAAATTATGAAGTCCCACCAGGCATCAAAGTGCACCAAAGATTTTCGTTACTACAAGCTACGATCAGTATTTTTTAGCTTTTTTTGATCACGTGTCCTGAAAGAAGTTTTAATTTGCTTCAGCACTAAGACCTTCTCCACATGTTTGGGCCTGGAGCACATTTTAATGGCTTAGTTATAAATCTCTGAAATTAAGCATTGATAATGGAAACGCTAGCAGACCCTTATCTAATACAGTGCAAGCATCTTAGTGATATCTCAAGAGTGTGGTTAGGTGAGTACAGAAGAAATCGTTTTTGTATTAAGTAATCACTGTAACTCAGAAGTGGCTAACGTAAACTATGGCCTATGCTTGATCACTGTTCAAGCCTACAGGGCATCCAGTGCTTTGCAAGGGGTATCCACAGGCCTGGGCCTCATACTTTTGATGCAGAGTGGGGTTAACAAGGGCTGCCCTTCTCTCCACCGCCCCCACCTTAATTCCCTTGCACACAGGTTTACAGCAAGCTCTTCAATAACTGGTTTGCACATGGTAGGATTCGGAAGGTTTCCATGCCCAGTATTCATTTTAAAACAGTTCCTACTAAAGGGTGTGTTACCCACTTTTGGACTCTGTTGAAATAATGGCACTTTCTTTACAATTAATGGTACATCTTCTCATGATTACAAGCTTTTCATGAAACCCGTAACCAACAACTTACCTATAATCCAAGTTCTGAGCACTCTGGGAAACAGCAGAGCTGTCTCTCCAACAGCTCTCTCCCAAGTACACCTTACCCTGCAAACTTCATTCAAGTGCATTCAGATCTTTTTGGTACTTTTAAAGGTATCTTACCTTGTAAAACAGAGCATTCAAATGTAAATCACAACCATATAATAACCACAGCCCTCTGCAAAACAGAGGCACTGAACCAACCAACAAAACCTGCATGTTTTGTAGGAGTGGTGTCCTGTATCAACTGATGGTGTTCCTGTAGTAATACAGTAAATGTGACGCAAGCTCAAGCTTTTATGCAAATTGGTCCCTCGTAACCAGAATTCGTTATAATGACAATCACATCTGCAAAAAGTAAACTTCAAAATATTGCAACAGTACAATCCATCTTTCAATTCCTAAAACGTTGGTAGTGATTTTGTTTTGGTATGTGCTCCATGGAGCCTTTAGACCAACAGAAAATCTTTCATGCCCAAGAAGGAATAGAATTTTTTATTCCTTTAAAGCCCAACCATGCATCTCTAGGAAACTGCTTGATTGGTTACGCGTGAATGTAGATTAGAAAGCCTTGGAGACTCTGGTGACTTCCCCAAATATCAAAAGACTCTTGCAAAACCAGCCGTCACTCACTGAAAACAGAGGTAGCTGACATTACCCTAAACAAACGCAGGCTCAGGCCCCAGGGATGTGTATCACATGAGCATCTCAGTCCATTAACAGGAGAAAAATCACAGTGACAAAAAAATGTTATTAATTACACCTAGAATCTTTTCAACTCCTGGGAGTTTGATGACCCTGACGTGCAGTAAAACACACCATCGAGATGCAGCAGGTAGTTAAGAACTAATGCTCCCATTAAGCTGATAGATAGAATCGACACAGAAAATGATCTGACCAAAGGATTTTTTGTAAACCAGTGTCAGAATTAAGTAAAAACATCATGAAGGCTTTACTCTTAGCTCTCTAATCTAAATGTTTGATGATACTGTTAAAGCCAGCCCAGTGAAGAGATGTGTGCCAATATTGAGTTTGAGTACAAACCCCTGACATCAAAGAACAGGCATACGTGTTTAAGTGTGCATCTGTTTGAGAAGTTGGGCCAATGCAGAAAATCCTATTATTAAAAAAAAAAAAAACAAAAAAAAAACCAACACAACAGGGAGTTCTTCAGCTAATGTGAACCTCTGTAATTCTATTGACAGCAACGGATCTACAATGACTTACACCAGCTGAGGATCTAATTTCATATGCCTTAGAAAACTGATGCAACTTTTTCCATAGCCGTTCAACAGTTTTGATATCCTCGTGGGGATCAACCAAAACTATTAGGTCAGCAGGTGCCGAGTTTGCTTTGAATCTTTAGTCCAGTCACACAGAAGGATGCTGGGACTTGTGCCATCTATTTTTTTTTTTACTGACCCACAGAGATTTCCCTCTAGAATGGCTGCAGGATTCATGGATTTTGTGCTTTACTCCACTTGGACACAGATGTTTCTCCGAAAGCACAAACCTTTCTTCAAGTTATCAAAGTGAAAAACTAATCTGAACCACAAGACAAGATATCTGAGTGAGAATGACAGAAGCAGAATGGGTAGACAGCAAATGTTTCGCCAGGGATCCAGTAGGACTCTCCAAAATATGGAGAAACCCATTTTCCACTTTTAGCAATTCTTGGACTGATTCACAAAAAAAAAAAAAAATTAAAAATAATATAATGATAATAATTATAATAAAAAACCCACAATAGTTAACTCGCAGCCACCCAAAACCCACAGGGCCGAACTCTGACAACACTTTTTCAAGCAGTGTTTTTCCTAGCCTGCAAAGGGAGTTTTTCCACTAGCATGGATCAATATACTCAGCCCTCTTAAACTGAAAAATGAAAGGGCAAGGGTTCGGCTCACACATTCTCTGGAGGAGCAGAAAATGCATAACATTTTCAAGGGAGGTAATCTCTGTGGAGAATTAAGAAAATTACTCCGTTTTTGCAAATCAACAAGCTGTATGTTCACAACTTTGAAATGAACTCATGGGGGGATACACTCGCAGCATAATGTTTTGTTGCTGTCCATTAAAGGACTTTGGGAAGGTGGGGGCAGCACTTTGTGAGGAGCAAGCTTATTTGTGAAAGGAGAAGACAAAAACTCTTTGCCATAAATTCTGACAGGTCTGCTTCTGTCTCTTCCGTAATAAGTAATAATCTAACTAGTGGAAGAGATTTCAATGGCAAAATGCAAAGCCCTCGCAAGCCCTGCCAGGCTAATCAAGACAATTTCTCCAACACCAAAAACAGGAACTTCCTATAATAAAACTTAGCACATTTACATCTCAAATTAGAACACGAGGAAGAAAAAGACGATGCCTGATGCCAAAACAGGCCTTACCGTGTCCTATCGCTTTTTCACCACCACCCCCCTTGTTTGTTTTCTTTAGCCTTTCCTTAGAACAAACACTGATCCAGGTGCAAATGCTCACTCAATTCACAAGGAATGCAGCGAACATAAAATTACTGTAGGTTTGGCTGCTAGTAAATTCCTGCTGTTACTCACCATTGGAAGTTGTGCTGGAGGCAACAGCTTTCTCACTGACATCTGTTCGATTGGAGCATTTCACGATGGAATTCTCCACTTTTTTCTTCTCTGTTGTGGTAGAGCTATGGGACTGCGCCTCCATGGTGACTTCTCATTACTTCAGCTCTCCTTGAACTAATATCTGAATGAAACAAAAAAAAGTCATACACTTTAAATACCATTGGAAAGCTTAGCTCAAAACCTGTCACATCTCTCAGCTGAAGAAAAGCCTGCAGCACAACTGTATTAGCAGCCCAGAGGACATTTCCGGATGCCCATCAAATCAGGTTTGCACGCATGAATTCCTGAGGAATTTAAAGAAAAGCTAACATTAAAATCAAGTAAGTTCTTCTTTAAAGAGAATCAGCATCACAAGCCATTATACTGCTTGATGGACTGGCCCTGTTTTTCGAACTTCTATTGTTTTAACACAAGGGTTAGTGGGGGGGGGGGGGGGAGGGAGGGAAGCCAGTAATTCTCTCTTCTGTCCACAGCACTTCAGAACAATGCAAAAGAAATCAAGCAGACATTCGTGTTGACTACAGAAGCCAAATATTTAAATTTCAACTTGCACGCTATCCGAACACACTGCAGCTATCCTGTCTATCTCTGCACTCGTCCTACTTGTGTAAACATCTCTCATTTTGTTTGTTCAGAAATCTAACTCAAACAAAAGTGCACTGGAGCAACACTCCGAAAACCACAGGGAAAGGCAAATATTATTGCTAGTGGCAGTTAATGAGATTGCTTTCTTTTGCGTGCTAACTCTGAAAATGGAAAGCTCCGTAGATGCTTTTTGTCCGATTTTGCTGCCTTTCTGGACTCTTCTCAGCATCATCTCCAGCAATACGTTTGTTTTATACCCCTTGGACCACTTCACCTTCTCAAGCACCCATCAGCAGCTTCAGTCGATGCACACCCACCTGCCCAAGTAAGCTGCACATAAATAACTGGTAGCAAGCACACACTGTTCCTACAGCTCATGCCCTCATGTTCTGGTATTTTGAAAGTGATCCTACCCGACAACAAAAATTCGTAACAGATAAATGAACAGCTCCACAGTCATTAGTTAAAAGAGTCTGAAACGGAAGTTGTGCTGCTCTAGAACGAGATTTAAAAGAATTCAAATAACAAAGGCTTCAAAACAAGCCACAAACTAAACTGTAATGAAGCGTAATTACATTAGCAACCTGTTTCCTCAATTCTGACAGTCGGGGGAAAAAAAAAAAATAAAAAGGCTACAAAGCCAATTCACCACAAACACAGCTGTCTAGTAAACCTTCCCCTTTTCCACCTCCCTAGTAGGAGTTCTTTTTAATAGCACAATAAAACACTCCAAAGCCTCATTGTTATACAGTAGGGATCAAAGAGGAGCCCAATCGCTAAATGAATCATTATTTAGCTAGGCAGCATGGTCAGGGAACCGGACTAGATAGCAAAGCCCCACTGCCACTGACCTACTGGTCTAGCCTTTGGCAAGGCATTTCTCCTCCTTCTAGTTGTGCTCCTGTTTTTAGCCAGAGAAACAAAGCTTTGCCAGACATGACAAAACACATTCAAGAGTACTCCGACCTGTTAAAATGCTATATCATAGCAACCCAAGAAATGATAGATGGTCAGCTCCTCATGAAGCAGGACAGATCTAACAAACGGTCCTCACTTATACCCACCAACGCTCAAATATTGAGGAGGTATCTCATACAAGCTTTATAAACAGGACATCTGTAAAATTCACAAATGCTTCCCCTCCTTTCCCTTGCATACCTTGTAAAAGACAATGCACAGCCTAGGCCCGTTCTCATCCACATCTGGCTGTTTAGTCCTTTGCAACGGCACAGACCAGGGGAAGCTTACCTTTGGTCTGTGCTAAGCTTTCCTCCCCTCCCAGCCCAAGACATGACTGTTCTCTCTACAGCCTTAGTCATACAAGCATCAAAATCTGCCAGAACCTATTCTCCAGCCACAGCACAAGCTGGTCCTTGACCGTGCTCAGTGCTCTCACTTCCTGCAGCCGAGGTATTTGGTATTCTCTGAGAACAGTTTTCTAGGCTCCCTCTGAAGGAGTTTTAAAAGTTACACTTCTCAGTTGTGGTTATTTTTTCTTCTGCTTTGCCTTTCCAAAGGGCCAAGGCATCTGTTGAGCCAGCACTTCCATTTACATCAAAGATTTTGGCTGTGTGAGAGCTTGGAGGAGAAAGCTGAAGAATGTGGCCCTCATTTTCTCCTGCCCTGACTTTGCAGGCCTCTGCCTTTTGGCTCAGAGTCACAAAAGGAAATCTTGTATTCGCTACCTAACTAGAAAGGAAGACACCACGTAATTCACCCCATTTCACCAGGTGAGCAGTGGTGTGAAGCACTACAGAAGGACATGAAAATGTTGGGAGGTGTCTATAGCATTCTACCTCTCCTACCACACTCCATCCCTTTCCTTTTCTACGCTGCCTGCTGTGGACAGTGGTATTCTAAAATAGAAGCCGAAGTGGATTTTTGGTCAGAAAATTGCAGAATTGGCAATGTGCTAATGTAAACATCTGCTCTTGGTACCTGTTCTGGTTCATGTCTACTTAGTTTACACACAGGAGACTGTTATTAACGTCAGCACTGAAGACAGAACACTGCACAAGTAAATTTTCTTCCTTGGTCCTTCGCTCTGCATCCCTGGCTGATCGCTGCGTACATTTGCCTTGTGCCTTTCTTCCTCTGCTCTCATGTTCCAAGGCGTCTGCAAGAATTCCAGCAGCTCCAGCTACATTCTAGCACCGCACCACCTCTATGGCGGCAGGAATGGATGGAGAGGTAAAGAAAAGCAGGAGAGATTGCAGGACCAATCATCTGAGATGTGCTCAGTGAAACACACCAAGGCACACTTCTGATACGGAGACAGACAACTGGAAATCAATACGGTGCCCCAAAAAACCTTTTCTGCATGAACACAAACTTATGCCTGTGTTGAAAACACAAACCATATGCGCAATTCTTTTAGAATAATTCTCTGTAATCTTGGCTGTGAATCTTACAGAAATTGGACTGAAATATGAGTAGTACAAGCTAACAACAAAAAAAATAAAATAAACCAAACAAAACCAAAAAAAAAGAAAGAAAGTAAGTCTGGGACAATGTGAAAATTTACATCCACTGGCTGCTAATCCCTATCAAAAAGCATCCTGAAAATCATCCAGCCTGACCTCATCTGCACATTAAAATACGACGTGGTTTATTTTACAGTGTACATGGCTCCTGCCAGCACGTGGGTCAGCGATTTCCCAGTTCCTGCCCCTAGGCCTGAGACAGTATACTTCCATTCTGCAGGGATGAGCTCTTTCTAAAAAGCGGAGAGCTAGTTTCTGTCAGCTCTCCAGCATCTTCATGTGCATATGAATAGCAATAAAATGCTATAACAGTGCATGGGCAGAAGTCTGAACTTTCGTAAGTAAATAGAGGGATAAACATTCCTTCCTGAAAGCAAACATTCATGGTTTTTTCCCATTCAACAGTGCCTGAACTTTCTGTAATATCCCTAAAGCCTGACCTCCTGCACAACTGAATTCCAGACCCCCATTTCAAATCTAATCCTTCCCAAAACAGCAACCTGCCTGCAGGTGTGTCTCTTCTTTTTGAACCGTGTATTCACAAATGTACATTTAATTGGAGGAAAAAAAAATAGGAACAAGCTTACTTGCAGAAGGAAAACTGTCTCTTCGAAGTGGAGTATCAATGGCAATATGTTGGCAATGTATTCTGAACAAAAAATTCTTTCAAGCAGTTTGAAATGATATAATTTCCGGTCCTATGTGTATTGGTCATAAAACTGTGCCTCACTGCAGTGAAACAACCATATTAATACAGTGGGGAGGATAAAAAAAAAGTCTCTGTTCATTTACTCACAGCGTCAACTAAGTGAAATGAGTGGAGTAGCCCACTCCCCAGAAGAGTAAGAAACATGATCCTTTCTGAATATCACACTTTGGTTTCCCAAGAAGTCCTCAGCTCTGCCCTGCTCAGCTTCTCTTTGAATTAGTTTTTAGATCATTGCTCTTTTGAAGGGAATAACTTAGTTTTAAGGACCAGCTCATGCACACATTAATGCACATAAACAGTCTCACTGACCTGTCAATAAGACTGCCTGCTTCCATACAAGCTGCCAGGAATCAGCATCTGAAAGTCTCAGTTTGCACGTTAGGCTGGTTTTTGTCTCTCGCAATCATAAACCTATATGCCTTTATGAGGTACATTTCTGAGGAGGTACCTTTTAATGCGTTGTTAAATATATATATGTAAAAAGCAAAGCTTTTCACTGCTTCATTCAACGCCGCTGCAGTTGTATTCAGTTCATTAACAAGTGGTTTGCATCCGCTGAGAAGAGCTGTCTGAAATAGCAGTGTCACAGCATTCATCATCATTACATCAGCAGTAGGGAAGTTCAGACTGATTGCTATCAACAACCAGAGTGCCCCAATCAGCGTGCAAGCAAACATAGCATGTTTAATTTTTCAGAAATGACTCTGGGTATTTAGGGTGGTTCATAGGCACCACTTTGATCCACACCACCAGAAACAGTCTTTGGGAATACAACGTATCTTGAAGAGCAGGACTGTATGAAATTGAAAAACACAAGGGGAGGCACGAAGAACAATCAGGAAATTGCAGCCTCTCTCAACCATAAAGGGCCCTTTATCGATTTTATCGAAACCGGTTACGCTGTTCCTGGGGATTGGTTAAGGATAAAAACGAAAATTGTCTCGTTCAGATACATCCAAATGCAAAATTTACATGAGACAATTTTATCCTATTACACGGGAACTATTTCGCACTGATTTATTCAGGCTTGATTCAGGTACACTTCACTTCTAAAACCCACCTAGGTCTCAGCACTGCTTTCCATCAAACCTTCTGGCAAAGCTGCCCTGACAAAGTTACCCCTGACAGGAGTTGCTAAAAAATACAGGAGTGCTCAGACGCTTTAAGAAACATCCTCCAGTTGCAACATTAACCTCTTGCTACACGTAACTATATTTATAACAGCTATAGGAACTAATCTAAATGCTACGCATTTTTGAAATACTTTCACCTTTTCTCAGTTCTCTGTAAGCTAAGTCGGAACTCTGCAAACCCCATTAACTACTACTGGGCACGTTTCATTCAGACACCTCCCCGGTGAGCCAACTGGTCACAAGAAAACTGACACAAATGGGGTAAAAAATACAGACTCGTCTTGACTGTGTATAAAAACACATCGAGTCATTAATAAGGTGGGGAAAAAGAGATCTCTCATACTTCACAATATTTATCCCTGTTTAACGTACATGCCTGATTTATAAATGCGCCAGTTGTGAACTTTGCTTAAACCTGCTTGAAATGCAAAGTCAAATTAGCGAAAAAAAAAAAAGACAAAACAAAATGATTGTATCAGACAGATTTGTTGCTTGAAATTAAAAAATACCCCAAGTTATAGGGCATCACGTGTATTAATGCAATCTTTCCAAATTCATTTCTATCTGCTGCCTCTTCCTGTAGGTTACTTTCCTTTGATTTCTTTCCCTCCTAAAGACTGAAAAACAGCCAGACCTAAAGCCTGGTTAATGATGATCTGATCTGTTCCTGATAGGTTAAATAGCTCGTGGCAACAATAATGCAGGATCACAAACACAAAGGCAATCAGCTAGGCAAAGCAGAGCTATTATCATCCTCGTGATTAAGATCCTAAGTGAGAAATTATTCTATGGAGTGCACTGAACTACCGATTAAGTGTAATAATTGCTTGGCTCCAGACGAACTACATTTGCTTACATCTTTCTGATGCAGATAAACCAAACTGCTGAAAGTTATGAAAATATTTAAAGCACACACATACAGTAGTATCAGCAGAGAGGAGAGTAACAATTTCTACTGAGGCAGCACCCCAGTTGTTCTTAAAACACATCACCCATGTCCTCCTGCAAGAAGATTATCTCTGCTTCTGTGATGACGCTTATCCTGTTGTTAAGTAGAAGTCCAATTAAATGTTTTTACTATCACTTCAACAGATTAAACTCTATCTGAATAAACAAGCTTTTCACAAGGAAAGAAGTGATTTGCAGTTTCTTATCCAGTAAGCAGAATGTGATGGATAAAGAGACTGAAGGACTTGGGCCCCAACAGCTCCGCTGTCCACCTCTCACAGAAGCTGCTGCTTGGGGACAGGCAGCACAAAGCTGAGGGTTGCAGAGCCAGAACTTACAGTCCATTTCAGTGGCCCTTCACTTCAGAAATAATATATCCTCTAACATCAAAATGTATATTCCATTCCCTATCCAAGACCCTTTAGTTTAAGTAACTGAACATTCAAATGAAAAACATAAACTAAAAGAACTCATGCCATTAACACTGCATCTAAGTATTTGTTTCTTTAATTACATTGTCTTGGTTACTTTTTACTCCTGATTTTAATTTTTGCTCCCTTACAAACTAGCTAATCACAGAAAATAGAAAGAACAAATGTCTTACAAAAAAAAAAAGTGCTACCTACACATTTTCCAAGTCCCCAAATCTGTAAATATACTGTGAGGAAGGGAGGAGATAAGGGTTAAAAACAGAAACACATACTCGTTGCAAAGTAGAGCTCCTGTCCAATTAAACTAATACTGGTAGAAAATTAAGAGTAAGCTTGTTTTGCAGTTCTGCATGTCCCTGTTCTTCAAACTCCAGAGCAGGAAAAACCCTCATGATTATGTGAAAGTATAATTAGCTGTGAAAGAAGTAACATGGAGAAAAATATCTCCCGTGGACTGCTTGCAGCAACAGCCTAAACTAAGAGCTCAGACTTCCCTACCATGTCTACACACTCAGTTTTTGCCCGTACCTTTCTTCAGGAATTCAGTAGCACCACCTCCAACACAAACTTAAACAACAGCAGCATAGTGGCTTCCTTCTGTAAAAGACTTGTTTCGTGAAACCTGATTTAGAGCATCCACGTGCTCAAGATTTGAAAGCCTGTGAATACGCACAGAGAAACACAATCAGCAAGTCTTGCTGCGTTGATAACAAACCCTATGACTTCCTCTGTTGATTCTATTATTAGCATTAGAAACATTTATGGTAAGGATATACAATGCTTTCTTCTTTTCTTTCTTGCTGATATTTCGACAAACAGCTTGGTAAAGCAAATCACAAACATCTGTAGCGGGTGTGCTCTGCATTATGATTTATTTGGTTCATCAAATGAGAAGTCCCAACAACTGCCACAGAAAAACGCAGAAATATTCTAATTTAGAGCACTAAAACTAAACGTGAATTCCAATGGCATGATCGTTTTCTTCACACTTTTTGCTTTATCTCATCCATCCCAACAGATGAAAGTTTCTTTAGAATCAAAACTAGACCTATATATCAATGTCAAACTACACAGGAACTAAGCTCAAGGAAGAATATATTTATTACACAACTATTGCAAAGATGTGTCTTCTGTTTCCAACTTACAACATGCAGATGAAAGACTGCATCCAATATTTCTAAGTAAGCATTTTAAAACGAAATTAAAGATTCACGTAGAACGTTCTTGAAGGCCCCATTTTTTGCTCGCCATTCCCATTCCTGGAATAGTATTTATCTACTTAGCTTACATCCAGCTCGTGGGATGCCTCAATCTAGAATATCACATTCTAACCCAAGACAGATGTTTTAACGAGAGAGAGGAAAGCTCACCATAGCCAAGAAGAACTTCAAGCGTGAAAAGTACTTTATAAAACTTTATCTGCAGTCTTTACAGTTTATTTTAGGTTTTACACCTGTCTTGTAGTGGGAGTAAAACTGCATCACCATTCCTCCAGGTTTCTGAAACTTCACAAAATACAACAGGACAACTCTGACCTGCTGCAGCGCGAATTCCTTTGCAACCAACCATCCACGCTCAAGGCAGGCAGTAACAGAATTACACAGCTGTCTTACTGCCCAAGGAAAAACATTCACAGTGAACTGAAAAGCCAAACAAAGTCACACCAAACCACACAACCTGCTAGCTAAGAATTGGCAGTGCTAGAATTTCATTTTAATTATACACAGTTCAGAACAGCAGACGCTGCACTGCAGCGATGCTAACTTGATCTGTGTTTCCGACTATTCGATTTCAGGTATTTATATATCTTATTTAACGAAGGCTTCATTCTCTCAGCAGCTGGATGAAGCACGCTTTACATGCAGTTGATTTTCTTGACGTGAACAGATTCGTATACAAAGAGAATTTCATAGCAAGCAGCAAACATTGATGGGGAGAGGTTCAGCTCTATACCACCACCAAAGTAGCTGGGTCCTCTAGCCCTAACCTAAGTATCAGACACCAAAAATAGACAGCAGTGGTCTGAGCATCATTGACAAAAAGGAATTAATGGTCTAGGCAATCAGGACAGAAAAACAACCGACATAACAGTGGCCAATTCAGCTAACAAATCATTCCATTAGATCTTCGGGTGTCAGTGGATTCTGATCTTACCAGTTCTGATACTCAGCAACTACTTGGAGACAAACGCATTCTCCCCCAATTAATTCGTCCTTCGTTGTGATCTAAATGATACTGCAGGTGTTTTTAAAGATCTGTGTACCATCTTGTTTCTTGTTTCGTTCTTGAAAAAGAGACAAACCAAACCAACTCTTCAGATCAGCAGCTAATTTAATATACTTCCAAAGTAATGTAGGCTCAATTAATTTATATGGACAATGTACACAATAACAAAACCACAGCATGAAGCCAGTGCAGCCTTTAAGAAAGTTCTCCCCTAAATCTCTGCATAAAGCGGCCTTAAAAGAAAGCAGGGATTAGAGTGAGCTGGAAGGTAGGGAGGGGACTCACCTCAAACCCAGCCAAGCGGAAATCAGAGCGGTAATTCTACAAGTCGGCGGAGCACACTTTTAGAGCTATAATGGTGTGAAGAAGTGCCGGGCAGCATTGCCTGAAGGCAGCACTAATACACTGATGACTAATGACTGGGCCACGCAGACAATGAATTTGGGGGTTGAAAACTAACAGAAACCGTGCAGCACCTTGACAAATGGGCTTTCAAAATTTCATTCACTGAATAACCTTTAAGCATAAAATTGGCTCAAGTTCTCTTGGGAAAAACATGACACATGCTGTTGGACAATAAGTACTTTCCTTTTTAATTAAAACTATTACACCAAATACATAAACATGATTACAGCGAATAAAATATAAGAGTTAACTCTTTAACAGCTAGAAATCAAGGCAAGACCAGGAAGCTGAGGTGCAAAACTACCTGTTATTAAGGGCCAACAAATTCCAGGGTTCACTACCTGATTCCCTGAAATCCACCGCTGGCAGAACACATTTTCCCTTCTTTGACACTTAAAGGAGAATGAGAACTTCAAAGGTATGTTTAATGAGCTGCTACAAATACAATTGGTTAAAAGAGGCTCAGAAATTATGCACTAAAAGCTACACTGTGCTTAGAATTACAACTGGAAAAAAGTCTCGTTTTAAAGAGCCCGGTCGAAGTCAAGCCCCCATAAAACAAATCAAGCCTCACATAAACTCCGTAACCTTGTGTACTGACAAACACATTAAAACAACAGAATCACACTTTAAAGGGTCTCTTTTTCCAGTGCCGCTCACCTTCCAATTTGAAAATAGTAATTCTGGCTACTTTTACAGACAGAGTGAAATATCCGAAGTGTCTCTAAATTAACAAGCACCACTTGCCCTAGACAGCATCGCCTTTAGCAGCTCCTAAAAACTTCAGAAAAGGATCTTAAAACAGGAAGCTTAGTGAGCTCATAAAACTGTTGTTGGAGCCAGGAACACATAGCATATTTAATCTGCAAACTGTGAGAGTCTACAATGATTTCAGCAAGATCTGAGGCATGCCCTCAAGGTTTGCTGGGATCTGGGATTAGGGAGTTGATAAGAACCCTCTACTGCCCATGGACATGTTTTTCTTCTGCAGTTAAACACAAATGCATAGAGACGTTTGACTGCTGCTTGGCGTTACTGCTCAAGTTATATAAAAGCTTTGCAGCTCCTTTTGCTGTCAATATATCAAAGTTAAAAAAAAAATCATCAAAGTGTGAAATTTCATTTAAAGTCTTTGCCAGTCTACAGCTCTATTTCACAGACCTATCAAATAAAAGTAGAGACGGAAAATACACTGAGAGAACTTGAAAAGTTTGCAGCAGCACCCATGCCCTATTTTTGTTTATTCTGTCTCGTTTTATTTGATATTTAAAGTATAACAAATCAATCACCTTGTAAAAATGACAAAATCTAAAGGGAGGATGCCAATGAAACCTACGCTTAAAAGATGACTTGAAATCATTATTACAGCCGAACCTTTTGTTGAATAAAATGCTTCCTCTGTAGCCATTTTAGCATTTTAATTGCCTGACTGCAAGTTGGCAGAAAATTTCTTCAATCTTCCAAAAACAATCAGAACGACTACAGAAAATGAGTGCCAGAAAAACTAAAGCCTTCTTCAAAGTATTCTTTAGCTAGGGATTTACAACAATTGCATAAAGAAGAAAAGTCTGACTTTTAAGATAATCTACTATAGCCTAAAAGCATTAACATTCCATTACTAAGGTTTTCCTGAGGATTTCATGACTCATTGATTCACTCTTCCTTCAAGTCTGCTGCTTCTTTGTACATTACTGTCTCCATATAGTTGAGTGCATGCAACACTGATCATTAAACTGTTTCCTTCCATAACTCCAAATAAATCCTGCTCTAATAAGCATCAGATTCCTTATTTATCTGGCAAGGATGACGAACTTTTCACTAACACTCTGCAACCAAAAAAAAAAGAAAGTAAAAAAACAAAAAGTGCCATTCCTTGCTTGAATACACGGGATGGAATTCAAACGCTTCAGAATGCAGGTAATGAAACAGCCTTTCCAAAAACGAGGCAGGAAGTGTAACTGAAACTACTTAAACTTGTAAGGGTCAGTGTCAAACGCACACAATTGCCTTGTTTAAAAAAAAAAAAAAGGAAAAAAAGAGAGAATAAGTAATCTGCAAGATGTGCAAACTGTAATGATCTCTGAAAACTTTGATAATTCGGTTTCTCCAGCAGCAGTTCCAACAGAGAGGCGATTTATAGGAATCAACACTTTTAATTGCTCAGTCACAAAGTGTGTTTTTGCATCTGTACCTCTCACAACTGAAGGCTGCTTACAGCACTAAGCGCTGCCTTGGCCACTGCATGCATTCTCAAGTCAAAAGCATTACTCCACTTAAGCAGGAAAACGCAGGTGATGTCTTTGTTTTGTAGGGCTTCCGCAGAAATGTTTCAGAAAACAGCATGTCACGCTGAAAAGCATGTGCAGCTATCCCGCTCCTGAAGCTACAATTTTACTTCCACTTCTTAATCAGAGAAACAATATACCTACGCTAAGGGAGCACACTTCTTACTCATTCTCCTTACTCATTCAGAATCACATCATCCCGCTTTTAAAAGAAATAATCCTCCCCCTCGGTGTATCCTTCTCTCATCGTTCCTATTATTTACGTTTTTAAAATATGGGCTATACACCAAACTGAAAGTATTTACATAGGAGCTCGTTAAACCCAAAGCTTCATTATATAAACAAGTTCTCAGGAGGCTGCTTACAGTTTACATTGCTCATTCACTACTACTTGGAATATATGTTTCCCCAGGAATACCGCGCTGCGGTCACGGCAGTTTCTACACGCTGAGGTTACTTGAGTTTTGAAACACAGCATTCGTCTTCCTTCAAAATAACCGTGACGTATGTAATTAAGAAAGTGTCAGGTCATTATTAATTTTTCATACAGAGCCCAAATGAAATAATTACAGGAATCCATCAGTGAGGCACCTTCCCAAATCACAAAGCAAACGCACAAATATCCCAACTACTTCGGGCCAGTTCCGGCAGATGTCGATCCACAATCTCCTCCGCAGAACAAACCCTAAACAACGTCGCGGGGCAGCACCTCTCGGTGATCTGCCGTCGTTCTGAAGCAGGCACTCACAGCCTGCTCTGGAACAGAGGCAGCAGTGCCCCTTTAGAAACAAATTCAACTGAGTTAGCCGCGCTCTCTCTCGGACAAACCCCGCTTCTGAGCGCACAAAAGAGGCCGGGCGTGCAGGCTGAGGCTCACAAAGCACGCTGATGGAGTCAGGTGCGGGCAGCAGCTCGCCTACCTGCGGCCACGGCCATCCGCACAGTCCGTCCCTGCAAAGCGAAGCGGCGGGCTGGAAAGCCGCCCTAACAGCTGGCCAGGAGCTGGGAGAAAACGTTTTTACGTAAATAAATCTGCACGCAAAGCGGCAGGAAGCCACGGACAACTGCGCCCGGAGGACGGCATCGAAAGGGGTTAAAAAAAAAAAAAAGAGAAAAAGAAGGAAAAGAAAAAAAAAAAAGAAAAAAGCGGGGGGGTGGGGTGCGGGGGGGATTTCCTTTTACCTTTTCACGTGGTGTGAGGGTTTGGGAGTGGGCAGCGGCGGGCGAGCTTAGCGGGGAGGAACGGTTATGGTGCGTTACCGCGCGCCCGGCTCCTCGCGGCCGCCGCTCCCCTCGGACTCTCCGAAGTTGCGCCATGTGCTGAGGGGGCCGCGCTCCCCCGGCTTCCCCGGCAGGACGCAGAACCCACACAAAGCCTCCCGCCTCCCGCCGGGCCGCTACGCAACTTTCCCTGCCCCGCGGCCAACAACGGCCGCCCGCCCCTCCCGCCTGACAGCGCCGCTCCCCCGCAAAGTTTGCGGCCGGCCTCCTCGGGGCCGGGAACGCCCGCCGGCCGCTCGAGGGCCGGGGGTAGGCGGGCGGCCAGGAGCGGGCCGGCCCCGGGCGCCCCGCGACAGCCATGTTGGGGTCGGCACCGAGGCCGCGCTCCGGGAGCCCCGCGAACAAAGAACTTCTCGCCCCGCCGGGTACGTACCTGCCGCCGCCGAGCCCCGCGCCGCCCATGGGAGAGGGCCGCGGTTCGCCCACGCCGGGCTAGCGGGGCCGGGGAGAGGAGGAGGGGGGGAAAACCGGGGGGGGGGGGGGCACGGCGGAGTCCCTGCCCGCCTCCCGCGGGGAGCAGCCCGTGCCTCTGCGTGTGTGCCGTGTGCGAGCGCCGATCCGACATCGGCCGCGGCGATCTTGTAATCTGATCCCTCCTGACTCACTCGCGCACTGACTGACATTTCTGATTTGGTTCGACAAAAAGAGCGGGGCGAGAGGGGAGGAAAGAGAAAGAGGGGTTGGAGGGGGGGGGGGGGAAGAAGCAGCCCGCGCCGTCCCGTGCCCGGCTCCGGTGCCGAGAAGGGAATAAAAGCACGGCGCCGAGGTACTCACGTGTCGGAAAAGTTGTCCGTCCCGCCGCTCTCCGACTTGTGCGGATGTTGCAGGGCGCCCGCCGCCGCCGCCGCCGCCCCCTCTCTCTCTCCCGAGCGCTGGCCCCGGGCTCGGAGCGGGGAAAGGCTCTTTGGGGATAACTCCTAATCCCCGCTCCCCTCGACGAACTTTCCCCCTCCCTCCCCTCGCAGCCGGCGGGGGCTGCCCTCCCCTTCCCCCTCGGGCCGGGCTCGCTCCGGCCGAGGAGCGGATCGCGGGGCTGTGACGGCGGGGTCGGGCCGTGGGCTGCGCCCGGGGCTGCGGGTCGGGCCGCGGCCTGCCGGGCTGCGAGGCGCGCTCTCGGCATGACACCCCCCGCTCCCCCCTTCCTCCTCCTCCTCCTCCTCCCCCCGCCATCCCCCGGCCCGGCCCGGCCCGCCCCGGCGGCGGCCCGAAGGCGGCGACAGCCCGCCCACAGCCGGCAGGCAGCGCCGGGCCCCCCCGGCCGGCCCCTCCGCGCCGATCGCTCCCCTACCCTCTCTTCTCCTCCTCCTCCCGTTCCATCCTTCGGGCCGTCCTTCATCCCCGGCCGGACGGCCTCCTCCCCCCGTGCCCCCAAAACCCAAAAGAAACGCATCTCCTGAGTGGGGTTTCCCCGTGTGAGGGATTCACTTTCACGCAGGCAACTCGGGCTGCGCTGAAACTTGCAGGAAAGTTGCTGCTGGACTCCGTAAAATAGCGCTTGCGGGACAAAGTGTGGGCACAAAGCAGAGGTGAAGGTGCCAGCAGAGTCAAGTAAAGATTTGTTACTCGTGTCAGTGATTCAACAAGGTACCAAAAGCTCAGGCTATCCGAAGCAGTTGACAGGTCCCACAGAAATCAATGGTACTTGAAGATAGGCCGGCTTGCTATCTGAAAATGAACGAGCCTTCGACACCACGCATTTGATAAAGCTTCTCTTAATATCACCATTGAAAACGTTCCGCGTGCTATTACAAAACAAAGCTCTAAGTGAGGTTTGGGGCACCTCAGTTAGAGCTTTTTTACAATCCAAGCAAAGGCAATCTTATCGGCACCACCAGATCTCTGAATTTCCTCAGTGGTTTGTATTTCTTTTTTCACCTGGAAATCTCTGAGTGCAGAAGGATAGCTTTGGAGAAGTGCCTGTAATTTACGGATGCCCTGATTGCACAGGCCATGCCAGGCATGTTCCTGCATCCGTTTCTCGGTGCCAGACGTACCCCTGACTTTTAGGACGGACACGCAGCACTGAGGTGCTCTCATGGCCAGGTACGCGTTGTCTGATCTGCCAGGCTCCTGGGCACACCAGGGAGATCCAGACAGGTGCTGGCTTGCTGCAGAGAGGACCGCAGTCTGGGAGCCAGCGATCTCACAGCATACCAGTGGGCAAACCTGTCCCTGCCCCAAATGAGCAGCACGCGGTTGCCCAACCAATACTGCTGACAGGCACGGGGCTGCACGGGAGGAGGCATGTGCCACAACCCTATCTGAACAAAGATATTAAAGAGTTTCTATTATTCCACCTTTTTCGTCCTAGGTGACTTCCTTTTTGATTCCTGGGAAAATGCGAGCTGCCTTGTCGAAGTATGAGAATAGTCATGTGGCACTGCAGTTGCTTTGGCCCAGATATAGCCATATAAATGGGACAGGAGGCGAGGGCTCAGCATGTTTTGGTAAACCTCTGGAGCACTTTAAGAGTTATACGGTTCTTACAAGTCACAGATTCCCCCCCCCCCCCCCCTTTTTTTTTTTCCTATGTGTTGCAAACTCCTTCGTATTTTTGCAGTCATTTTTTTTTTTTTCTCACACTATTTTTTCAGTTTGGATAATGAAAGCCCTCAAAAGTAACAGGGGAAATTAGCCTGCATAAAAAGTGTTATAACAGAAACGAATTAATGGGGAGAAATCTGTTTGTCTAACCATTTATCATTCAGAATTAATAATCTTAAGATATTAATTTTGACAGTAGGTAGAACAAATGTTCAGACGGGCATGATATGAAGTTGAGGGTAGCCCTTCAGATTAGTATTACTCTTAGGCTTTGAAGAAAAAGAACTGCTGTTTCGCGGGATTTTTGTCATCTTCTTATGCCGTAGAAGTATATTTCACCCTTTAAAAAAAAAAATCTGATTCACACTAGCTCAGTTCAAGGCACACGTTTCTGATATAAATAAAGAAATAAAAACCCTCAGCTCCCATCAAAATTAGGACACTCAAGAAACGTTAAAACCTAAAGAGCGGTTAACAATGCTTTGAGCTCTGCTTATGGAAAGTTAAAAAAAAAAAAGAAAGAAAAAGATTTCTGATTTATTTCTGAGCAGCAGAAGTCTTGAGAGAAGAGAAACAGAAAAAACAACCGAGGTTTCTGTCTGTGCCTGTCTGAATGGTCAGACCAAGCAGAAAATAAGAAATGAAGGGGAGAGGGTGACATTTGCCATTTGAAACATATTGTAAATGTTTCAACACCTTGACAATGAAGCACATAACAGAAGCTCAGAGCATCCAAGACCCTTCAGCTACACAAAATGAAAATGGGCAGCTCTGGTGAGGGAGTTGCCTTTCTTAAAACCTTTCATGTCTGCTTCAGAGGAATCTAACTTTGAAGAGGCGATAGCAAGACAAAAAGTATTATTAATAAAACGTAATGACTTTTCCATGCATCTGGATTGCCCCTCCAAGAAAACTGAGCAGCGAGACTTGTCTGTGATGTATTCCTGCAAACAGGAGTTGCCTCCTGCAGAAGAGCTGTCAGTCACTGCCAAAACCCATCTCTCTGACAGAAGATGCCACAACCACAGGGCATTTCTGCCAAAACCAGCATCACCTACAGTCCTTGTGCGTTTCTGCAGCCTGCCTTATGTTCCCACTTCTTCTCTGCCTGTGCCTTGAAAAATACAGGCCTCCAGGCTCTGCGCTTGTGTTCCCCTTTTGCTGCAATTGTTGTTCCAGGAAAGCACAATCATGTGCAGGTGTTCTGCTGACGGGAGCTTCGATGCAGAAGACCTGATACTAAGTCACACCAAGAGTTGAGCTTCTCACCAACCCCAAGTTGCACCACGCACCACTTCCTCTCCAATGACAGGGAGTATTCAGCCTCTGGAGATTGCCATCTCCGGCACTACTGGAACCTGGCATCCTTTTGGCTCCCCACCTCACCGCACAAACAGAATTTGGTGCAGCAGCACCCATGTCCTCACGGGCCGCCAGGCACCCAGCCTCCTGTCGCTGATTATCCAGTCGAATGTCACCCCCTAGCAGACAAAGCTATCATGACATTCATGGTTTCGCCAACAAGAAAATGCCCCCACTGGGATAAATTCTGTGAAATCTGTACATCTGTTGTTTTTTACCAAGTTCTTACCAGGACACCCTCAGGAAGCACAAGAGATGTGCTAGGATACAGAGCGATAGCATCGATTTCTGGTCATTTATGTAATTACCATGAAGCAGTAGCCATTACAAGAGAACTTGACTAGCACGTCTCAGTCCCACCCACGCAATCTGCTTGTTGCAGGACTATCTAGTATAGCAGAGAGGTCTCGAGGTAGCTGGAGGAAGGAAAATAGGCATATGAGGTGTTAACATGAGGAAATCAAGTTGCAGCTGGGGACATAGGGAAGAGCACATGGCCAAAGGTACAATGTATTTTGAGATCACCTAATTTAGGAAGGATATAGTGTTCAGGGCAAAAGCCCTAAGTGCAATACAAACAGGGAAACATAAGGAAGGTAAATGTGTAAATTGCTGTTAAGTAGGGGAAGAACTAATTTGTTGGAATCTCCTGGCTTTGAACTGTGTTATGTCCCACTGCAGACTAGGAGAATTTGATCTAATTTAGGTCTTCAGCAGAAATCAGATCTCTTTGGTAGTATAGCACGTGTTATATTCTTGAAGGAAAACTGGGAGATGGACTGCTGAACTTTAAAATGAAACTCTGGAGCCAGCGTCATGATTTCTCTTACAGTGTGGCTGAAACTTCTTACCTTTGTAGACTAAGATCAAAGTACTGAAACATCATCATGTTGTGGAACACACTTACGTAAGTATTATGAAGCAGGGAAGAATTGTTAGTCAGGAAAGTTCTTTTTTTTATTTCTTTTATTTTCTTTGTTGCTGTTGTTGTTGTTTTCCTTACTTGTAATTCAATGCATTTCAGTTATCTTCCGAGGTTAAACTGATCCTATGAATTTGACTGTTATTTTCAAAAATTCCTGGATGTTTCAGTGTAGCAATCACCGTTATTCAATAATCTGAATTTTCCGAGGTTGCTCACTAGAGCCCTTCCCAGGCTACAACATACATCATTATTTGCCGTGATCCTTAGCAAAGAAACTCTGTGTCTCTGTGCTTTTTCTAATAACTTCAGGGATCCTGCTTGATTTCAGTGGAAGAAAGACTGATCTCTGGTGATCAGGATTATCTCTCTGCTGTAGAAGATCATCTCTTATCCACCATCCTCTTCCTCGGTCTGTTTAATCTAGATAATCTAGCCAGCTATTTATACCCTATCTATCACCAGGTTTGAGCGCCTTGCAATAAAATTAGTGGATCAAGGCCCAGTGATTTTTTTTTCTTTCCTTCCAACTGAAATATGTAAGGATATCCTTTCCGTTTATTCCTATTAGCTTTGCCATGATTCCTGATGGAAAGCTGGGGCTGGCACATGGACTAGAAGAGTGTTAGTTTCTATTCCTATTGGATGTGTACAGAGAACGCCTGAGCCCATCTGCTCTGAAGCGTAAACTTCAGTTCACTATGATACTTCTGCCCTCTCTGATTTTAATATATAGTTGCACTAAAGCAGTTTGTGATTATGAACATCAGTTTCATAAGAACGTTTTCTTCTTACGAGAAACTCAAACTTTTTTGGGGTGTTCTTTTCTGTAACCATAAATATATCCAGCAAAGAGGCAGAGGGAGTTTCCTTTGTTTGCTATTTTAAAGAATGCATACATGTTAATTATCAAACAAGAAGCACACAGAGAAAAGTAAAGTCTGTCTAACAGGCTGCTTCGAATAACGACTCCAAAATCATAAAAATCTGCACAGAACAAGCATAAATAGTTTATCTCCTTTTTTATCATGCTATAATAAGAAATGAAATTGCTAATGGTGCTGATATTTATACCGCTATAATTAGATAAATCGTCATTAATATCCCCTCTAAATGGTTGGAGATACTTCCAACCTCTCTCAAGGGAATTAGTTCAGCTTCTCTCCAGACTGAACAACTGGACTACACATGGAAGAATTCAGCGGCATTTTGCAAATCACAAGCCTTTCTGCAGGAGATGGAGTTCATAGACTCTTCTCCTGGCAGAATTTAAACCAGTTCCTTGAATGAAATAATCTTTATCAGAAAAAAAAAAGAAAGACAGTTTTCCTAGCGCATCCAATCCTACTTTAACATTGCCTAGTATAGTTGTGTCAGTCATGGGTGGGAAATATCATATATAGAAAGGATCCGTCAAAATGTCTTTTTTTTTTTTTCCAGTTGTTGATGCAGTGAATTGGAAATACGCATTTTGAGGTGAAACATGGCATTCAGACACTCCCCTAGGAAATGACTAGGTTTTTCTCTAAGCCTTAAATCTACTAGCCCATATTTTAAAGTTAAAGCATTCTCAAATACCATGGAAAGCTTGCAGTCTTCAGACTTCTTGTCAGCCTCTTAAATAATTACTGTAGTAGCTAGGGTTTGCCCATTTTCATAGTTCAAAGGCATAAACAGGGTATTCATCTGCTTTTTTAAAATGGCAACAGGAAAAACAGAGCACGTAAGTCATTTCATTTAAGCTACAGATAGCAATGCTGAGACCGCTTATATTTTTTAATACCTCTTTCACGAGGTTTTAATGCTTCACTACCAC
Source organism: Callipepla californica brunnescens (assembly GCA_023055505.1). NCBI lineage: Eukaryota > Metazoa > Chordata > Aves > Galliformes > Odontophoridae > Callipepla > Callipepla californica. The sequence goes on along the minus strand of JALIRH010000048.1, from coordinate 713,550 downwards.
TGTAGTATCCCCAGTTGCCCCAGGCAAAGTGTGAAAGTAGCGTATGCCCATTAGAAGGCTTTCCACATGCATTCAGGACTCCCTGAGAGCTACTTGTTTATCCTTCGTGGCCACCTGGGTGCAAACTCAAATCTCGTCAGCACCCAAGCCAGTTTACTGGTCTTAATCTGTTCCCACTGGACATTTGTCCTTTCAGAAAGATACCGCACAGCGCATTTGATGATATCTAGATAGGAGACATCTGGGATTAGTAAATCTGAGGCATGAATTCCTCTTCCACCAAGACTTCATGTGATCTATCTATATCTACCTTTCTTAATCTCTGAGTCTCACATCTATCTCTCTGTACCAGTTGCTGGCTTAGTCCTGTTGTGAATGGGGCACTGAACTGCACACCCACCAAAGGGATCAAATAAAATGACTATATTGCACCAGATAACAATTCGGAAGGATTGTCAGTGACTTTGCTCCCACTGTGACCCCCGGTATCATGTCCCAAATTGGACTATGGCCTAGAAATACAGAAAATTTAGCTTCACAGCTTCTAGTAATGGATGAAAAATGCCATGGAACCTCAAAATAAAATTATTTTGCTGGTTGAAAATTAGTACATCGTGAATTACTAAAAAGTTTGAACAGTTGGGATTTATACCAGATCAGGTGTTTTCTCTTCAGCTGCAGTCAGCATATCTGTATTCCACAGAAGGATGGTCAGATATTTGTGGCAGGTTACATTGTCACTGGTGTGATATCCGAATGCATAAAGCTCCCAATAACTACAGATGACAAAAGTCACGTGCTTAAATGTGCGTGCATGCACATCTACGTAAATGCTTTTATAGCCTCTAATTTTTTCCTACAACTATTTTTCCTTGCATGTCACAGAATAACAGACTTGTAGGGATTGGAAGGGACCCCTAGAAATCATCCAGTCCAATCCCACTGCCAAGGGAGGCTCCCTAGACATGGTTGTTCAGGTAGGCGTCCAGGTGGGTCTTGAATATCTCCAGAGAAGGAGATCCCACAACCTCTCTGGGCAGCCTGTCCCAGTGCTCCGTCACGCTCACTGTGAAGAAGTTCTCATGCATGTTTGTGCAGAACTTCCTATGCTTCAGTTTGTGACCATTTCCCCTCATCCTATCACCACACACTGCAAAGAAGAGTCCAGCCTCATCCCATTGCCTCTCGCTCCTTAGATATTTACATAGGACCGTGTCCTCCATTTTCCTTGTCTGTGGTGCAAAACCAGTACTGGTACTGCTTCCAGTACCAGTGTTCCTGCGAACAGTAAATCCCATCACTGGCATTCTGAATTCAAGCACACCACCAGGTAATAGCTAATAACCACTGTATTTCATAGTAGTTCTCAAAGTCCTTCAGCATCCAGGGGTCTGGATGTCTTAAATGAAAGCAGGTATCATATTTTGACTTCGCAGTCATTTTTGCCTTTTATGTCAAATATACGTCTTGTCTCCCAAGTAATGTTCTCAGCTTTCATTTGGTAGCGCTGAAGTCGGTGGAATTTTTGCCATAGTCTTGGATGGGAATAAGGAATGTAGCTAATTCTTTTGAATTTACTGGAATTATCTCTACATTTAAAGTAAATAATAATGTTTAGTGTGTTTGCAGGACTTCTCCCTAAATAAGTTATTAGGAAAATAAGGAGTAGGAGAGCGGCACTTTCTTTATGAAATTATGATACTTTGTCAATGTCTCCAATTTGTCAACTGTTGGCAAGTTAATCTAAAAAATACCTAATAGATTGGAAGAGCTATGTGTTATTTTGCTTGAACCTGAAAGGTTTCAGTCCTGCAGTGCTCAAGCAAACAAAAAGTCTGTGAAATTTTCCTTGAATAAACATTTCAGGCTGGTGCTAACTTGTTATTGGTACTGACGCAGCCCAGCAATTGGCCAACCAAGGAAACACCAGACAAAGAAAACAATGTAAGATGTGCTGTAACATAGAGTCCTGCCTTTCAGGCCAGTAAGACAAAACCAAACACGGGTTTTGAAAAAAATCACAAGAATTACAGAATTTTTAGGCAGGAAATACCAACTAATGTGTGGAAAACACGAAAGCAAAGAAATGATGCTGGTATACAGACAAGAGCTTTGTGGAGAATTTATAGCCATGATGTTTCCTTCATCTAAACATGTATATATAGATAACATAGTCAGTACAGATCAATGTTCAGAAGGGCTTCATTCATACTTAGGAGCAGACTTCATGTTTACTTCACTTAAACAAACTAAAAGCTCATCCCTCAGTTTGGACTTCTCATCTCAACAACCTTGACAGCTATGATTTACCCCTGCTGGAACAGGTGACTAAGGCAAGGTAGATCAATCAGTCTTTGGAAATCTAGGGCTGTTTCATCTTGCTGACTGCAAGGAATTCACTGGAAGAGAGTAGGTGTTAGGCACCCAGGCCAATCCCACCTGGGCTCTGACCTTCCAGCTCCCTGAGCAGTGCTTTCTTCCATCTGTGCCTCCTTCCTGGCAGCCCATGACCTCAACTCTGACTTTTGCATCTGCCCTCTTCACCTCTGCCTGATAAAAGTGCCCCCATACAATACTTCTACTCTGATAACATAAATAGAACCCTATTCACGAAGCCTCAGCAGTATAGACTACCACAAGCAAAACAAGCCTCTTTCTTGTCTTCTGTGCTTACTTCCTGAATAATCCCAAAGAACATAAGATTCCTCCACTTAGTGCAGCTGAAAAATCTGCCTAATGCTCAGAGGTGATAACTGCAATAATAACATAATTCCTCAGACACCCTGGAGCCTATTAGAGTGAACTTTGTTTGTGTAGGAAAGTAGGGTAATGCAGCACAGCAAAACAATCTTCACTGCCTTCTGCTCCAACCGCAAAGCTGCTAGCTTCTACCTGCCATCTCCATACAGGGAAGGGAAGAGAGGCACAGACAGTTCAAAATATGAAGAAAACCTCCACCCAACAAGGCAGACCTCCAAAGTCGGTGCGCTATAAGGCAACGAACGAGGTTTACTTATCTCCACAGAGCTTGGAAAAGGTATTACTTACCAGTGTTATGGAGGAGGAATTGTTCTGGAGTAGAGGGAAGCTTAATTTATAGCTGTGCACCCTAAATACCATTTAGCAGGCCAAATCATGATTAATTTGTTCTGCCATTTGGGGTGTAAGAGGGTGTGCTGAGCCCAGATATCTGAGCGGTCTAATATCACTCACTATATCAAACCATTAACAGCTCCTTCTTCCAGAGCTCAGCCTACGCAAGGAGGCTACAGACAGTTAGCAATCTACCTTTGCTGTATGGTCTTAGATGAAAATTTATCTCTCCTAATATCTATTCATAAAGAGGAGAAGCAATGGCCAGAGAACACACACTTCACTAAAAATTGCTTGGATCATACATAAATTCTTTTGGTATTGATATTCTTTATACCACACAAAGAGCAGGGTATCTTTATGGTCTAACCAAGGCAATTTCCATAGAGCGGGGAGAAAATGCGTTGGCTTCAGTGTCACAGATGCATTATACATTTACACACAGTATTCCAGTAAGCTTTTCGTAAGCCCAGGTATCAAACTGTGATTGATTGTTGTGTTCTGCTCCTTCTGCCAGGGTGAAGATCAGTGGGCCATATTCTACAGCCCTTATTCAGTTACCTCTCTGTGTTTTACTGCCTAAGCCTGGGAGACATCAGTGAGGAAGTTTCTTTCGGCCAGAAAAAATGAATAAAGACTTCAAAAAAATGGCCCTGTACTTGTTCTGCTATCTTTTGAAAATCTGTTTAGACTTGCGGTAACAATATGAAGCTGTAGCTTCTCCAGATCCTGAGTTTCAAACAGCACAGATTGAAACGCAGAGGCAGACCAGCAGCAGCAGCTTTTCCTGTGTCCCAGGAAGCGAAAAATGAAAACAGACTCCTGTTCTGAAGGGAAGGACAAGGGCTGGCCTCTTTTCCAAGTGTGTAAAGAGAAGAACTATGCATGACCTGCACGTGGCAACCATGGGCCCTTGGTGTAGGAAGGAATGCAAGGGGGCCTGCTCCCGTGGTCTCCGCATGCAGCTCACTCTTGTACATGGAGCAGGACATGGGGATCCATCCTTTCTGCTGGGCCAGCCTCAGGATGCCGTAAGCTTTCAAGATCTCTGCACCTTGAGCCAGCTACCATAATCGTCTGAGACAGGGCTGTGGTGAGGGTGGGTGAGGCCGTGGTGAGTCTGGAGGTGATGCATGCATGAATCATGGGAACGAGGTCTGCTTTGGAGAAAAGGTAACCAGAGATAAATGTGAGGGAAAACGTCCTCTCAATTATTGTCGAATTCCAGCTATACAGCAAGAAGCGGAAAGCTAACCAAAGCTGTGAACATGAGTAATATATGGGTACACACCCTTCCAAAGTGGCAGATATTATCCCTACCATAACTTCTGATTGTTTTCCCCATGTTATTAACAGCAACGCAGCCTTATCTGGATGGCTCTGCAGCCAGCTGGCCTTCCTCCAGGCCCCAGCCTCACATGCCAAAGGAGACGATCAACCCTCCTAGCCGAACTGGAAAAGACAAAAACAGAGACAAAAAGCAACCCACACGTCCTCACTACCTGCCCGATTGACACAAGAACCTGTTCTTTAAAGAGGGTCTGGCAGCTCCAAAAGTGAATGGGAAACGCATCATGTATTACAGTCAGGCAGAGAAAGGACCTCTAGGTCTTGCCTGCAGTGAAGTTTGTAGTGAGCCGAAGAGCACACACATGGATCTGTGCCTCCATCAATCTCTCTTACACCTATTCTCACATTACGGGCTGAGAAACCCACTCATTTCTATAGAGAATAATGTGGTGGTGGTGTTTTTTTTCTGGAACATCAGAAGTGCCTGAATTATACAACAAACATGTAGCAATTGCCATAATTTTGGCTTAAGTGTATTAAATGGTAATTTTATCATGTTAAAGATGCAGAGTTATTGGATGAATGCAGTTTTCTCATTCTTTCTTCTGGAGTCATTTCTTTAGTGTACAACTGAGTGCTGAGCACTGCTCTGCAGGACACAATAGCTGTGAAGCTCTGAGATATCACTTACTACATCAAACTTATTCAGTTCAGTCTATTTCAGTGCCAGTCTTACTTTCCCTCACCTTTTAAGAGGTTTAAGATATCACAATCTTTCTAAAAGTGTCTTCTTTCTCCACTATTTTTAGTTCTCCGAAGAGTTTGTTCTAAAAAGGAACTCTTTAAAAAGATATATGTTTGGTGTTTGTAATCCCAGAGCATTCAGAACAATTCTGCTGAACTCATTGAAATTATCTCAATATAAATCTGGTTTCAGTGAGAGAAATTTGAAGTAAAACAAACATGTATTTTGTAACTGGTCATTGTCAAGCTAGTGTTTTTCACGAGTAAACTCTGAGGATTTACTCGCAACCAATTTCAGTGTCAGTGCATCTGCGTACATTAGCAGTATGTTTGGCTCAGAATCTCCTCAAATGGTGTATTAGCCAGACAGTAGATCAATACACAACAAAGATAAACTAGATAAAGATAAAATATCTTCTTTAGAAGCCTGTGAGCATTTCTGTTGAAGAAGAAATATGACCATTAGGGTGCTCTTTTAAAATGCAGATGTGTCATTATTCAGATGTTTAATTCTCCTCTCAGAGTGTACAATAAGAAACAGAAGCACTTTCAAAAATTTGGTTAACAATCTTCAGGGCAATTTACTATTCTTTTTTTTCAAGGTTAGAAAATTATATTTGCGCTCATGTTTCCTTACGATCAGCACTTCCTATTTTCAGTCAAACATTCCTTATAGCTGAGTATCCTTAAGTCCTATGGAAGACAGGAGCACCCTGGAGGGACGATGGCCAAGTTGGCCACTCATTTGTGTAGTTAACGCATAATGCACTCATTTATGCAGCTGATCTGTCTAAGGGATGGTTGTACACAGTCATACAGAATACAGTGGCATAATTGTCAAAGTCACTCTTTTTATATATTTAAAAGATGTCTTCTGAAAAAAAACAATTGCTTTTTTATAAATATTTTAATAGGCACAATGAAATTCTGCCCAAAATAACCACACAGGGTGCTCTGTAGAACGCTGTTCTGTCCTTATAGGAAGCCCATTTTCATTAAGACACTGGTTTACACTCACCATAAGCAAGTTTGCTGTGCCTGCTCGCGCTAACTCTCTTTCCTTCCTCCTCCAATCTACAGCACCTCTGATACAACTGGAGCTTCTTAATTCCTTTATATTCCATGCTGCGGATGCTTACTACCCTGACAGTCTTTGCCCCATCTCTCACAATGGGAAGAGCTCTTAAAACCTTGCGGGCAGTAACAGGACTGCTGGAGCCAGAAAAGGAAATAGAGCTCCGAACTCAGAGATGGGGAAGTGCCTGGTGACTGGAGGGACCTATTAGGGAGAGATGGAAAGTGTCAGGGGTGGAAGGAGGAGAGGAGAGGAGGCACAGGAATAAAAGGGAGGCAGACATCTGGTTGGAAAACTCTGGTTGGAAAACTCAGGAAATGTCAAAGCAAATAATAATAATAATGTTAAAAATACATTAGTCCATAGTTGACCCATTTTCACGAGTTGGTTACAGCTGTAGGATGAATTTGGGTTGAAGGGGTAGGCTAGTACATGAAAAACTGGAAGACTTTAATCTTCAGTGGAAATAAAAAAAATGCAAATGCAGTGGGATGGGAATGCATTTTCTTTTGCTTTGACTAATTTCTTTTGCCATTGCTTTTTTCAGTAAGTCCTGGCAGGGATTTGCTCTGCCAGGGGCACTTCACTGTGCAACTGCTCTCAGGTTACATGGGTCCTGTTTCCAGCTGCAAACAGACTTGAGGGCAGTGCTGAACTGATGGGAAGAGCTTTGCTGGGGGTATGGTCAGACAGTGATGACCCAGGCAACTAAAATGCATGGAAAAAACACATATTTTCTACAGACAGATACCACTTTTCTGAGTACGCTGCCATGAAATGACTTTGTGCCGCATGAAGAGGCAGCCGTGGTGCAGCTGCTGCAAACACTTTGAAAGAGCCCCTTTGTTTAGACACATAAGAGTTTAAACTTAATTCTCCTAACCTGTCAGGTTCTAGTTACAGTTTGTCAGGAGAAAGCATACCAGTTTTTGCATTTTCATAAGTGCTGTAATCTTAAATTTTGGGAACTCTTGCTTCTAACATTTTTCTTCCTTCGGCTATTTTATATTCCTTTTTTTTTTCTTTTTCCTTTTTTTTTTTTTCTTTTTTTTCTTTTTTTTCCATGCTTAATTGAATTTTGGCCAAAAAAATTAATTAAACTTGAAGGACATAATATTTGTTTCTTGTTTCAACCTCTTTCCCAGATTCCTGCTGCTGGGCGTTGCCCTTAATTAACAGCATTTTTGTTTGAATTCGCATACTTAATGATCCCCGTGTTCTCACTCTTTTGTTTGGCTTAGTTTCTTTCCTCCTTCCTCCTTCTGTTTCTTTATTTTTGTTTGCTTTGCTGTTGTTTAAAAAATTGTTTATTTATTTGCAAAGACTATACTGTTTATCCAAGTGAATAATTTCTTTAAGTGGAAAAAGAAAAGCCAGGCCAATTTCACTGCTACTTTACTGTCTCAGCTTAATAGCTCTGTGGTTTCTTTTCTTTTTTTTCCTTTCTTTTTTTTTTTTTTGGTATGTTTCTTATTCCAGCTGTGCAACACACATCAAACCAGTCTGTCGTTACACTTCTTGGTAAACTATGCTACTTAACATTTCATTTAAAAAACAATTAGTCTTTCTTCCCCTCAAGAAAACAAAATGAAACTATAGTAATATTCTTTCAGTTATATCCACAGATACTGGATAATTGATTTCCGCTGTACATTAAAAAAGCATTTTTCTGTTTTGTTGGCAACACTAGACCTTTTTAATTTAATTAATCTCTCAAAAGGTAAAGTGATTCAATTAGGATAACTTTTTAATGGAAATAGTGAGATAACAAAGGACAGCACTTTTCAAAGTTAGTAGAGTAGTCTTGAGTGACTACTACACAAAAGGAAAGCGTCCCACTTTAAATCAACTGAGTTCAGCTGAGTGAAAGAAGGATAGAGCCTAGGGGAATCACTCTGGGGCTGAGATTTGCAAGAGTGTTTTCTTTCCCACGGTAATTAAATGTATTATATATATATTCCATAAGAAGTCCCATATTGTCAAAAACAGCAAACAAAACATTTTTCTAAACAATATTTGACAAGCTCCTAAGGCATGCAAAATCAAAGGGAATTCTTGCAATAGAGAACTGATGAGTGCAAAATGTGTAAAGGTATGTTTTATCTTTAACAGGAAATAATGTTGTGCCACCATTTTCTTACTCAGGGCCTCCTTTCTTGCAAATGGGCAGTAATGTGCTGCTGATCTGCTCAGGAACCGCTGGTGACAGCACCAGCATGAGGTGACCTACTGAGCCCAGCAGCTGAGATGTAAAGGCAGCACTCCTTTCAGAATCCTTCCTCAATCATCTACTCTGCACATGCAGCAGAAAACAACTGCTCTTCTTCAGTCTGTTTGTATGGTGACTTCACTTGCGGATAACCAACAGAGGCAACGCAAGTTGAGAACTCTATGGCCTGAAGAAGCTCAGGATTAGCACCTACTGGCTTTGAGGCCCCTACCTACCTCAGTAGTATAAAAAAGAAGCAATGCTTCTTTATGTGATCAAAAATTATCCTCTTTCTCTTTAGGAGTGAGATAATGTCACTGAAACCAGAAAGCAGCAGTAATTCTACTTACTGTGTTCAAAAACAGTCAATGGACTGGCTTGCATAGTCCCTACTGGAGCCCCAAAATACCAAAAAATCTGCTCTTCATTAAGGTTTTGGGTCATATGCCATTCATCTGTGTGCATGGAAACCTACAGACATTAGCTTGTGGAATTAATGTGCAGATCAAAACCAGCATATAGCCTCTTTAATTCTGGACTTCTCCAGTAAACGTATTTCAATCTGAAACGGTAAATGACTTAAACTCCAAGTCCTATCTGTTCATGTTCTATGCCCAAACCTCCCACTGGCACCAGTAAAGAGCGACAGGATGCGTTGCTTGCTCTCACGAATGAAAATTAAAGCATTTCCTACAAAGAAAACCTAATCATCTGGAATGATATCCACTATTGGTAGAAATAACTTAAGTCAGACAAAAGAAGATTGGGAAACAGCCCTCCCCGAACCTCCTTTCACCTCTACAGTGACTAAGTAATCATTCGTCTTTCTTTTAAAGCTTGGCTCATATCCCTTCTATATTTCGATAATAGAGAGATGGAACACATCCAGTGAAAACCACCAGCCATCCTTGAGAAGACCACAGAAGTCAGACAGATGCAGGCTCGCTTAGTTGAACTTGGGAAAAAACTACTGAAAAGAACTTTTCCAGAATTCAACCCCTGTATTGTGCAATGGAGAATTACAGAGTCTCTGAGAACACACTAGCAGAACTTGCACACTGCTCAGAAATGCCTATATAGCAAAACCAAAGGACGAGGTTTTGCAGAGTGGTCAGCCAGAGGGACATTTGTTGATGATGTAATACTTGTAACTTGATAATCTGCTTGAAAAACGTGAAAAAGTTCCTGGAAGTATTTTGAACTGCCTTGAAGCATGCAAGTTCGTCTGTAGCTGAATGGTTCAAATAAATCCATGTTAGAAAAACACCAATGTCTTCATTAGCTGATCTTGATGCATAATACAAAGCCCATTTATATTAACATCTCCTTCTCAAGCTCAGCTGTTTGGCTAACAGACCAGACAGGATTGTTGATGTTACAAATTACTGACTAATTCTTTCAGACACCTTAATAGGGAAATAGGATAAAACAAGACACATTCAGATGTTTACACTAATGTGCCGCCAGACCATGCTGTCCTATCGTCAGCTTGTCTATCAATGACTGCCCATACACTGACTTTTGTAAATCATTGGATGAAAGTACAAGCAGCGCCATAAACACTAGCAGGCAAGAGCGACCACTTTTCACTCAGCAAAGTTGCTCAGTAATATTGGAGGCCTGCAAACTGCTAATCACAGTCAAGAGTATCAATCAATAAGAGAGGTTTACAATTTGGTATTGCCAGAAAAAAAAAAACAACAACAACACAAAACAAGACTGTCAACAACTGTAGAGATTAGGCAGTCACCCTCCTTTACCCCCCAGTCCTGCTAAAATTCCCACTGAAACCTCCTCTTCCACCATCTTCACTGCTCCTATATCACAATTGGTTCGTTTACAACGCTTGTTGGAGTGAGGACAGTTCCAGTTCTGGCAAGATCATGCGTTCAATACACCTCATTATGTCCCCCATAAAACTGTACCAGCATATTTTCAGAAGGTAGAAGGAAGGTACAAACACAATAGAAGAATAACTAAGTGGGGGGAAGGAAATGAGCTAATTCCCAAATGCTTAGTGCCCAGTTGTAGAGTCAGAGGGCAGGTAAAAAGGAAAAGAGAGGAAGGAGGAGGTCATTACACTTTCAGCTGGAGGGGCTTCTCAGGGCAGTTACTCAGTGTGGCTGCTACTCTCATCTTTTAGAGGTGAGGAAAGATGCAGGCCAGAGTACAGCCCAAGGCCTCTATGGGTTATGGAGTCCAAACAGCCAGCTATGAATGTCCGCTGTGATGACTTAACATTATTGTTACACGATGATAATGATTAGACATAGTCCTATTAATGCATTTTTTAATTCAGATTTCTCCCAAGGAGGCAGTAGAATCACTCAAGAAATGTTTAGGTGTTGTACTGAGGGACATGATTTAGTGGGAAATACCAGTGATAAGTGAACAGTTGGACTGGATGATCTTAGAGGTCTTTTCCAACTGCGGTGATTCTGTGATCCATGATTCCAACTTTTACATTACTGCAAAACTAGATTTTTTTAATTATTACTATGTATTTTTTTTTAGAAATATAAATCTTGGTTAGCGTTGAACCTGATTCTCTGTAGGCTGAGTCATAGCACATTTGTGGGAAGATGATGTAAATGCCCTATCTGTGTTTGCTCACGCCTCATTCAATTTCTTGTCCTTTCTCTGCATAGTGGGGGGTGATACCTTGAAAAATACTATGGCAGATCTGCTGAATTGGATAGACTTTCTCAGGGTTCATGGTGATCTGTGAGAGCAGAAACCCACAAAATGAGAACTCATCAGGATAGGGACTAGGCACAAAGACAGCCTTTTTTCCATACCAAGGTATAGAGAATTGCTAGGGGCATATTCCATGAAGAGCTTTGGGGTTTTGATGCTCAGCCATGCCAAGAAGACAAATTAGAGAGGATGTATGGGTCATGATCCAGGGAAAAGTTGCCATGCTTTCCTGCAAAATATGTCACAGGGGAGAAAGCAGAGAATGCTAAGGACATCACAATGTCTGCGTAGATCCACACATGCACAGCAACACTTAACCTGAAAAGCCCTTAAGTTTCTTAATAGATCTTCCCTTAAACCTTAAAAAGATAGGGAGGTACAGCCAGGAAATCTGAGGAATTTGTTGATTATATGACTTCTACCGGTGGGAATTTTGCAGGATCCTAGACTCAGCTGTCCCTGGTGGGAATTGTGGTAATAGGGCCCTGATGGAAATACGCTTTTTCTTCCTTGCAGTTCAAGAGAGATGTTGGCACAACAAAGCATAATTTAAATCTCCCAGCTTCTCTTTCAGGGAACCCATGCCTATATCTTTGAACTTTCATTTGATTCTCCTTTTTTCTTCGCTGCTTGTATTATTCTCTCCTTATCCCAATAATCCAAAAGCGTTATTTTCTCCCTCATTTGTTCCCACAGACATCAGGACAGACAAATCAAAAACAGAAGTCAGAGACCTTGGGAGTACAATGAAAATGAAATTGTGTTCCTCCAGATTAAAAAGAGGAAATGTATTAAGCCCTTAAAAATACAGATTAATCAATTATGTATGCAAAAGAGGACACAAGAATTACAGTCATGAAAAGCAGAAGGAAATTCAGAAGTGCAGTATATGCCTCTGGGATTCTCCTGACTCAAATCCAGCAAAGGGATATATTTTCCCTCCGTGCACATCCGTAAATACCATGAATGTCAAAAGGGACACCATTAATTTAGAATAGGCCCGATATTTAGGTTTAGAGAAAAAGAAAAGTGCCTCCATAAAACATTATCATAACAGCAACAGCTTTAAAATTTTAAGCACATTTCAGTGACCATTAAAGAGAGAAAAGGGAGGGAACTGAGCAACTTCTCTCACATTACTATTTGCACACCAGAGACTAATTTACGGACACAGTCTAGTGGCTTTCATCATGCTTTACAGCTGTGGAAGAGACCTGTGACTATCCTAAATGGATGCGCTGAAAAGCAATAAAGAGAAGCATCTTAGAGTATGTACCTCAAGCTCTTTGGGATACATGATATACCCGGCTTGTCAGATACACTGTGGTAAAGAGTTGAATCAAAAAGATGCCACCTTGACTTAATGCTTAGTATTCTGTTGTTTTAATCCTTGGGAGAGAGTTAACTTGTTTTCTGTATAAGATCATAAGGAAGGAATAAAAGCTAAGAACCCAGTAACGTGTTTGTGCTTAGAAGGCCAAATTTTATCACACCAAATTTTCTGGAATGGTAAACTAATCCTTAAAACTAACACAAATACAGCTCCTCATAGTGGTGATATTTTTCCCAACATTTTTTTTTTTTTCTTTCATTTTTCTAATCAGTCTTCCAAAGGTGTTTTACCATGAGGTGTGAATATCCCAAAGCTATGTTGACAAATTGCATAAAGATAAAATTTATAATATTTTATATAGGAGCATAGACTGACAGAGTCTGTTCTCCTGTTCATTTAAGTCCAAAATCTTGTTGTCTAAACCAACCAGCAGTACGTTAAGAACATTTTTTATTATTAGAACAACTGATTAGTATTAGAAGAACCAATTTTTATTTATTTATTTATTTTACAGTTTTCCTAACTTCTCAGAACTTATCATATGCTTAAAGCAAAATCAGCTCGGCTGCTTGCCTTCAAAAGCTATAGCAGGACAGATGCTCTAGTTCTTCACCATTCAGGTCACTCAAAATCTTCAACCATGACTGCTCTAAAAAGTAATACCTCCTATTTTATTCTGTTGGATCATGACATCAGAGGTGGATGTTTGTCACATGGCAGTAGAAGTTGAACCTTCTTGCCCATACTCCTTCGCATTTTGTTTCCGTGTGATAGATGGCAGCAGAGGGGCAGAATGGCAACTGACGTGCAAGTAAGTTTGAAGCAAAAGGGCGTCATTAAATTCCTCCGTGCAAAAAAAAATGGCACTCATTGACACTCATCAACACTCGCTGGATGTTTGCGGAGACCAAACAGTGGATGTGTGTGCAATGAATTGGTGCGTGGTACATTTCAGCAGTAACGGCAGCAACAGTAGGTCACCTACACTGGTGCAGATTTTTAGGAGCACTGCACGTCAGCTCTTGTTCTTCACTGGAAAAAAAAAAAAATGCATTGCTTGTGGTGGCAATTATGTTGAAAAGTAGTGTTTAGTGGCTGAGAATTTGCTCTATCAAATAGCATTATTTTGCTCTTTGTTATCGTTTCAGGGAAAATAAATAGGAGGCATTACTTTCAGAGTGACCTAATGTAATTTTGAATACAGTCATATTTGTGGCCTGATGTGTTTATTTTTATACCAACATTGACCCTAATAATGCTGAAATACCACTTTCTCCACTTAGGTCTAATCCTTCCCACCTCCACAGAATTGAATACTTGTCTCAGAATACTTTGCCAATCTTTTCCATGTGCATCTTGTCCATCAAATGCACCACTCCCAGATCACCTTATGAGTTCTTTTTTGTACTCATTCTAGAGTCAGTTAATGTTTCCTAGTGTGGGAGGACACAGCTACTCACAGTAACTCTAGCTGGCTCTTGCTGCTTGCTACCTTACACAACATTATTATTAGTTCCCTATCTCTACTGGAAATTTCTTACTGATGCAATTGGGATGACGTGTTACTGCTGTGCCTATGCAACTACCAGCCTTTTTCCACAGTTTTCACAAAGGCATTTCCTTCCAGCATATAAAGGGAGATTTTAAACAGGTGGAAGAATGACTTTCAAATGTTCTGATAGGGATAGGACAGGGAGGAATGATTTTAAACTAAAAGAGAGGAGATTCAGATGAGATGTTAAGAGGAAATTATTTACCCAGAGGGTGGTGAGGCACTGGAACAAGTTGCCCAGAGAAGCTGTGGATCACCCATCCTTGGAGGCCTTCAAGTCCAAGTTGGATGGGGCCCTGGGTAGTTTTGCTATCCTGCCCATGAAAGGAAGGTTGGAACTAGATGGTCTTCAGGGTCCCTTCCAAACAAAAACATCCCGTGATTCTATGATCTCCCAGCACGGCACAGAAATCCTAGCTACTGATCCCCAGATTAACTTTTTTTATAGTGGTAAGTTTCATCCCTTTTAATCTCAAAACCATTTACACAGTTCTTCCTTAAGGTAGGCATATTCAGCCCTGCCCATCCTGTGGCTGCCTTCTGTCCTGTCAAGGCAGCTGCTCTGCCCTACTGAGTGGCCCAGTCCAGCCCCAGGCATACAGCCATTGCTCAGCAACAACCAAACCATCAGTGTACTATTAAGGCTGTCTGAGCTGAAACCAGAACAAGGAGAGAATGCAGTGCAGCGCTAACTCAAGTCATGGCAAATACTTAAATGTATTTTGATACGACGACTAAATACAGCCCTGTGAACAGCAAAAAAAATATGCTGCCATGCTTTCCGTTCAGATAAAGGAATTTGAAAATAGGTTTCAAGGTTGCTGAATGAAAATTGCCATTATTTTCCTATCTTTGCAATTCTATTTTCAGTTGACATAAATAAACCACCTGTATTTTTTCAAATGAACATCTGATTGCAAATCAATTCATTCCAACCCAAAGAAGATTTGATCATGACCCTTTTAAGCTCTGTCTTACCTGAGAAAAATACCCTTGCTTCATAATCACATCTTATTCATACCGTAACTTTTTGGCAGCACATACATTAGTGATCAACTGTTCTCGAGGATGAAGCACAGGAAAAGTAAAATTTAATCAAAAATCTCTGACAAGCACCTTGAGAACTCACTAAAAATTGCAGTCACATCAAACTGGACAGTTACGTTGGTTTCATAAAAAACAAGGCCAAATATCCCACTAGTTAAATGATTATTTTTGCCTTCAATTTTGTTTGAACAGAAAATAGTAAAGATTAAAATAGATCTGTTGTTTATGTAGAAGCATAGAGCAGCCTGAGTTGGAAGGGACCTGAAAGATCAAGTGCCAACCTCTCCTTAAACATGAGTCTCAGTGGGTGCCATTTTTTCCTGCATGGAGTTCAGTGACACCTCTTTGCTTCATTACAGAAGTACAGAATGCCAGGGATTGGAAGTGACCTCCAAAGATCATCTAGTCCAATCCCCCTGTTAGAAGAGCAACACCTAGACCAGGTCACTCAGGAGCATGTCCAGACAGGTTTGAATGTCTTCACAGGAGACCCCACAACATCTCTGAGCAAGCTTGTTCCAGCATTCTGTTACCTTGCTGTGAAGTTTTTTCTCCTATTTATGTGGAATCTCCTATGCTCCAGTCACAGGCAGTGCTCCCCAAGGGTTGGTACAGGGACCTGTCCTCTTCAATATCTTTATTGATGACCTGGATAAGGGGATTGAGAGCACCCTCAGTAAGTTGAGGGCACCACATTGGCTGGAAGCGTTGATCTGCCTGTGGGTAGCAAGGCCCTACGGAGGGATCTAGGCAGTCTGGATCGCTGGGCTGAAGTCAACAGAATGAGGTTCAGCAAGACCTAGTGCCAGGTCCTGCGTGGCCACAGCAATCCCAGGCAATGCTACAGGCTTGGGACAGAGTGGCTGGAAGACTGCAGAGGAAACAGACCTGGTGGTAATGGTCAGTGCTCAGTTGAACATGAGCCAGTAGTGCACCCAGGTGGCCAAGAAGGCCAAAGGCATCCCAGCTTGCATCAGAAGCAGTGTTGCCAGTAGGAATAGGGAAGCAATTGTATTTCTGTACACAGCACCTTAAATACTGTGTTCAGTTTTGGGCCTCTCACTGCAAGAAAGACATTGAGGCCCATGAGCTCGTCCAGAGAAGGGCAACAAAGCTTGGGAGGGGTCTGGAGCACAGGCCTTACAAGGAACAGCCGAGGGAGCTGGGATTGTTCAATCCAGAGAAGAGGATGTTCAAGGGAGACCTTACTGCACTCTATGACTACCAGAGAGGAGGTTCTAGAGAGCTGGGGGTCAGCCTTTTCTACCATGTAACTAGCAATAGGACGAGAGGGAACAGCCTCAAATTGCTTCAGGGGAGATTCAGGCTAGACATAAGGAAATGCTACTTCTCCAAAAGAGTGGTCAGGCACTGGAATGGGCTGCCCAGGGAGGCGGTGGAGTCACCAACTCTGAAGGTGTTCAAGGAACATTTGGATGTAATGCTGAGGGACATAGATTGGTGAAAACTATTACAGGTAGATGACTGGACTGGGTGATCTTGTAGGTCTTTTCCAGCCTCAGTGATTCTATGATTCCAGCTCACATCTGATGCTCCTTGTCCTGTCATTGGATGTCATCAAGAAGAGCCTGGTTCCATCCTCCTGATACTCGCCCTTTACATATTTATAAACATTAATGAAGTCACCCCTCAGTCTCCTCCAAGCTAAAGAGATTCAGCTCCCTCAGTCTTTCCTCATAAGTGAGATGCTCCACTCCCTTTATCATCTTTGTGACTCTGCACTGGACTCTCTCAAGCTGTTCCTTGTCCTTCTTGATCTGAAGGCACCCAGAACTGGACACAGTAATCCAGATGCAGACTCACCAGGGCAGAGCTTCTCTCAGCCAACTAACCACACCCCTTCTAATACACCCCAGGATGCCATCGGCCTTCTTGAAAGGGCACAGTTCTGATTCGTGATCATCCTGCTGTCCACCAGGACCCCCAGGTCCCTTTCATTTATGCTGCTCATATGAAATACATGATGCATGTCAGACACCATTTTGTAAGACTGCCCCCTGCTGCCATCCTTCACATGACAACATGTAGTGGAAGCTTAGTGGGAAGGTCCAATCTTTACTCCCATACCACTGACATCTACCTCGGACATCACGGGCCAACGAAATAAAATAGGAGGCACTACTTTTAGATTCGCCCTCATGAAAATAAATTAGTCAGGAGGAGACATTTCTTTGACATACCTAGGAATGGCTAGATAGTACAGTTCAGCATACAGTTTTGTCCAATAAATTTAGTTCTCATTTCATTTTTTCCCCCCACCTAATACTATATATACACCTACATTACTTCTATTATCTTTTTTTCCTATAAAAATGTATCCACTTACAAGACTCTAACCTAGAAGAAGGAGCTATTATTTTGGGTGCTTCGTTTATTCTACTCTATGTTTGTATTTCCACCTTGATATTCCACCCCCTGCTTCATTTTCTCGTCTTTTTTGGCATTTTTCTGACTTCTTTGGTCCATTTACAAACTGCTAATTCCTACACGGAGAAGTAAAAAAGGTCAGTAAACTCTGTCAAGTATACAGAAAAAAAATAAAAACAACAACCTGGAAAGAAACAGATAAGTAAACATTATCTCGGTCTGTATGTTTGAATGCATTTCTATGTTTCCTGAAGAAATATGTCACAGTTTTTGTGAAAGGAAGAAAATTACATAATGAAATTGATCCTTATTGTAATTTTGGAAGCTTTGACTTCAGGCAAGGAAGGAAAAAAGACTTATTGCACAGTAGTATCAACCTGCAGCAGTAAATATTCTATCAATATGTTTGTGCGATTGTGCTAAATTGTTATCACGCACTGTAATAAAAGTTGAGCAATGTCACAATTACACACACATGCCATGCTAAACATAGCTTTCTAATCCTCCAAGTCACTAGAACCACATTTCCCAAATCTCCTTTCAGTTCACTTCAGCATTAAGGAATTCATCACCAATATTCTCACTGACTTTATGAGGCAACTTAGGAAAGATGTTCAGCCACGGCAGAGACTATCAGGAGGGAAGCAGAAGTGAGTATTTGGGGCAAGGTCCTATTTCGTTAGGTGCCGACTCATTTGGAGATGGTTGCAGATGGATAATAGGTAGCACATTGTGATTTTCACGCAGCAAATGGGGGTGCTGGAAGAGATGCTGAATGCTCTCGGTGGTTCTCAAGCTGTTTCCATCTCCACAATGCTGCCCTTCCAATGACCTCCCTTCCTTCAGAATTTATTTCAGAAACTAAAATACCTTTTCCAGGTTACTTTGAAGTTAGTGTAATTTAGGATCAGAACGTACTAGTTTGCCATAAAATAAATACCGTAAACATTTGTAATATGTTCTGTTTGTTCCTCTCCAGTTCCATTAACTAAAAGTCAGTGTGATCTCTCGACCTTCTTGTCCTGCATCCATTTAACTCATAAGATGATGATTTTGTATAGTGCAGGACACATTTACAGTAGGCTGTTGTCCCAATGGTTTATCCTTACAGCACTCTTTCATCCCATGAAATGCGGATCAACTGATAAACACTGACCACCACTTGAAGTTGTTACTCTGCAGGAGGGATCTAACAGTTGTCTGACCTATCTGTGTTTAGAGAGTTGATTTCAGTCTCTCCGATTCAGCTATTTCAGTGTAGTCTACCTTTCCAGTAAGCCTTCCCTCCCCTCCTCCCCATATCTTCCTATCCCCTCTCTCATGTAGTTTAGAGGGAAAGCATTCTTTAACAGTGTCAACAGTTTATAGGACTATGTGATATAACATGATCTGCAAAGATAAAGAATTAAGTTGCAATTTTAAAAGGGCTACTTGTCCCAATCACCTGACTCATCCCACAAATCCAGTTATAAAATCTATAAACCCAGTGTCTGTGACATTCCCTGAAAGGCTCTGACAGTACCAAATTATACATTCTCCTCACCCCAAACTGCAGCTAATTTTCTTTTTCTCCATCTAACACAGGCAGCATTTGTTAAGCATTGCAATACAAGCACTGTTCAATTGAAGTTTTAAAGTGATTTCAACACATTCATTAATTTACTGAAATTTTCCCCAAAATGCATGCATTTGACAATGTGCAAAGAAGGCTTGTCTTGTTTCATACTGTTTCTTAACGGCTGAAAGGCACACGTTAATTTTTTTTCCTCTGTTTTATGCTGTTGGAAAGCTGGTATTTGTGTTCCGCAACATGTTCAGAAGTGCTGGGGAAAAATAATTAATTTCGCTTTTGAATAAGCATCAGAAATTTCCCAAAGAGGGAAAAGAAAGCTTTTTGAAGGTGTTTAGAACTAGAGCTTTCAGACACAGATGAAAAGTGGAAGGTTAAGCCCTGGGTCTCCTGTCTGCCTTTCAGCGTAGGAATGCTCACTCATAGCAGAGGTCCTGGAGACCTGGCTCCCAGGCAGGCAAGATGTTTGGAAAGCAGGCGGAATTTCACCAGCATGTTGTTAGCACTTTGTCAGAGGGGTTTTGAAACAGGTAGGTTTCTGGAAAATATTTTATTCTAAAAACACTGGCTTTTTTGATGGATTTTCAGGATTTTTCTGCTGTAGTAAGCTGCAGAAGAAATTAAATAGCGTCTCACTTCGAACAAGAACCAGACCGTGATGTGCTTGAGAATTTAAAACCCAGCTCACAAAGATATGTATTAGGAAAGAATGTAATATCATTGTGAACACAGCACGTCCTTAAGTACTGTTCTGATAAAAAATGAACTCATTTACAGCTCTGCACTCTCCAATGGTGTTCTGCCTTTGGAGTAGGTTTGTACAACCCCAGAAACCTGTATGCCCTCCTCTCTTCACCACTTTCTTTTGTTCGCTGTCAAAAGATGTCATAGTTTTCTTTACAAACATCCTGCTTCGGAAACCTGTGCTGAAAACTGAGCTGCATCAATTAGCATGTCTTCCCCCCCCCCACAATACTTCTTTTTCTCTGCTGTCTGTGCTTAGGTCTTCAAAACAGATCTTTAGGGCAAATTCTTGTGGATATCTAGTTTCCAAATGCATTTTCCACAAACTGCCTGTAAGACATATTTAAAAATCAGATATTTTGTTTAACATTCTTTCTCGCTGACCTTTCACTTGTCTCAGTGGCCTCATCCTACCCTTTATTCCAGTGTCAGTGTTTTCTCTTATCTGCTCTTTTCCTCTTTCCATCACCTCTCACTCTGCTTTCGTTCTTCTTCCTCTTCACATTACAAATACGCTTTGTTCCTTCCCCTATCTGAAATCTCCCACATTTCACCATGCTTGCGCCTATAATTTCCACTTCATATTTCTTTTTCTGAGAGTAGGCTGAAGATACTCTACAAGAATTCCTTCCTTTGGGTTCTACCTTATGTGCTCTCTTATGCCTCTACCTACTGTTTACCCCACTGTGCTCTCCTTCCTTCACACCTTTCATAGTGGCAGTTCTCCAGCTAAATCCCAGATATTCTTCAGCTCCACCTTCATCCTCCTGAAGCTGTCACTACCACTGTCACACACACTCATCCTGAACATCTCTCCATCCTTGATTCCTGATACTACTGTCCCCTTTCCATCAGGATGTCTTTCATTCTCCTGCTTTCTTTAGTCGTTCCACACGATTCCCTTGTTTTCCAGTTCTGTGCACTGTTTGTATCATCTTTGATCCTGGGGAGCAATTCCACTTCCAGCCATGGATGTTCACATGCAGAAACATGAGATCTTTTCTTCTTGCTGAATCTCTCATCTATGTTCTGATTCACTCTGCATCGTATTTCCACTCTCCCTCTAAACAATAGTCTTTATTGTCTCTGCTTACTGCCAAAGTGCTTGTCCCATCACTCCTCTTGATTAGTGCAATGTCCTTTTCTCTGGTCCCGACGAAAGCACTCTTGCCCTGTTCATTTCAGGCCCCAGCAATATAAATCATTTTCCTGGCCTGTCGTTCTGACTACGCCCATTATCTTTGAACCCCTTCAATGATTCCTTTTTCCTCTAGGACATCAAGCTTATTGTGACTCTCTTAACTTTCAAAGCCCTTCATGGCTTACTCCCAACACGTCACTTTTTATTCCCTATCAAAATATAAATGCCCAGCATCAGTCAGCCCCAGATGCCAGCTTCAATTGATCAATTTGTTAGATTTCCCAACAATCATCTTTTGTGCATTCTCCCTTGCTGCCCCTCAGGCTTGAGAAGAGCCTGCATGTGCATTCATAAAACCAACTGTTATCCTCCATTGAGACCCTTGTTAAAATACGCCTTTGCCAAAAACTTGAAATTGGTTAGTGTGCAGGCACATGGACAACACCCCTAGTGTGACCGTGTTATTCCCCTACGCCAATCCATCTCTGATCGCTTACATTTTGGTTATATTACTACAAGCCCTTTGGGAAGAGGCTGGATGGCTGTTCTGTGTAGTGTTTTCTGTAGTGATTACTGCACGGACCACTATTTGGACAGAAAGGTACTGCAGTAACACAAATGAGAAAAAAAAGTAAGTGCTCATCCTCCAGGTGACTTCTGAAAAGCAACTAAGCTAGCTAGCACAGCAGAGTGAGGGCTTCTTTAACTTTTTGAATGAACTGCTGCAAGGTGCTTCCCACTGGCTGCACTCAGTGCAGAAGGGAAGACAGGGCTGCCTGTTCTGCTCCAGACTGCTGGCACAGACACTGAAACACTGCAGACAAATAACATGCAAGTAAAGACCTTTACATATTCATGGATACAAGCTAAACACAGACTGCATTTTCTAGAAGCATAGCTTTGGAAATGCTCACAGAGTCAGGTCAGTCTTAGCAAACAGAACATGAGGCACCTAGAGTTAAGCTTCCAGTGCACAAAATGATCACAGAATAATAGAACCACAGGATGCCTTTGGTTGGAGGGGACCTTACGCATCATCTAGTTCCAGCCTCCTGGGCAACTGCTGGCTCAGGGTTGCTAACCACCAGATCAGGCTGCCAGGATCCCATCCAACCTGGCCTTGAATGCCTCGAGAGATGGTCATCCACAGCCTCTAGGAAACCTGTTCCTGTGCCTCACCACCTGCCAAGCAAAAGATTTCTTTCTAACATCTAATCTAAAGCTCCCCTGTTTTATTTTCTTTCTCCTTGAAGCTGCAGGGTGTATACCCTAAAAGAATAGTACCCACATAAAATAAAGAAGGCGAACAGTATATTTTGTGTGGCTTATCCAGATGGTATAAAGACAACCAGCAAATTAGAAAGGGCTCACCTGTCACTGAAGGTCAGGGCTCACCCAGGACTCCACAGGGGAGGGATCTCCAAGAAGAGAACCTTTCCCAGTGGTGGTCAGCCCTTAAATGGGGTCTGGGAGAGGTGGAGCCAGACTCCACCCCTTCTGGTCACACAGGTGCACCGACTTCACCTGTGCTCCTGCAGCTGACTCAGTGAAGGTCAGTGGTTCAGGCCGTGATTCAACAGTTCCCATACAGAAGTGTCCTATCACTATCGCACTATGTAAAAAATCAGTCCCTCTCCTGCTTCTAAGCTCCCTTCAAGTACCAGAAGGTTGCAATGAGGTGTTCCCAGAGCTTTCTCTTCTTCAAGCTGAACAAGCCCAACTGCCTCAACCTTTCCTCACAGGAGAGGTGCTCCAGCCCTTTGATCATCATAGTGGCCCTCCTCTGGACCTGCTCCAGCAGCTCTGCATCCTCCTTGTGCTGGGAGCCCCAATCCTAGGCACAGTACTCCAGATGGGTCCTCACAAGGACAGAGCAGAAGGGGACAATCACCTCACCCTCCCTGCTGGCCACCCCTCTTCTGATGCAGTCCAGCACCAGCTTCCTGGGCTGCAAGTGCACGCTGCTGGTTCATATCCAGCTTTTCATCCATCAGGACCCCCAGTTCCTTCTCTGCGGGGCTGCTCACAATGAGTTCTTCTCCCAGCCTGTACTCGTACTTGGAATTGCTTCGTCTCAAGTGCAATGCCTTGTGTTTGGCCTTGTTAAACCTCATTAGAGGTTATGAGCATTAGCATGATGCATGCTTGCTTTCTCCAGGTTTCTCATTTAGAGGTTTTTGTTTATTTATTTTCCCCTCCAAAACGTTGTTGGAACTGGGGATCATTTCAGATAGTCAGTGGTGCAATGACAACCTGGTGTTTGCCAGCCTCTTCCAAGCACGCATCTCACTAGCGAAGCAGAATTGATCTGTTTCTTTTTATTACGATACTATTGAACAAAATTTTCTGCTGATCATTTTTATGCTAAATAAATACATATGTAGCAAACAGCTACATTGCAAACAGCACTGACCATATGGACTGTCCAGAACAATTCTGACCTTCCTTAATTTTAAGGACACAGCTAGGAGAAAAAGCATCCCATGCTACATCTTCTAAACTAAACACAGTGAGACCTCTTACACTAAAGCCACTTCCCTCCACTTGTTCTCTTAGTTCACTGTAATTAAAATTGCTGTGCCCATGGTGAAAGACTTCAGGAGCATCTCTCTCTTTCCTTTCAGGCGGACTTATGCCACAGTGGTGATTCTCAGGAGGAGAACTGTCAGTGATGTCTTTCTCTCCATTTCACAATCATAGCACTTATTTCCATATATGCATTGTGCCAGTGTGCGTGTTGCTTACAGGACAGGGTTTCTCCTGCTTAGTATCAGTTCTAAGGGGGTAGAGGTACCTTAAATTTCTTTCTCACTTCTTTCTGTTCAAACATCCCCTAAGTGCTTACCTCCTTTTCCATGTATCTGTGTGCACACAGAATCATTACAGTGCTCCTCCTGTGTGGCAATGCCCTGAACGCTTCCCCCACTCCTCAGCCTTGTATCCTATTTGAAGACCTTAATGAAAGATCCTGGTTCCAGAATCACACCAGCTGGCTTCATAACTGAATTCCACCTCCTAATGAGTTCCTCTAAATCTGCCATTGGGTGACTTTATTGACTCAATGATTGCAATGATGTAGCACCTCACTTGCTGCGTGTTAGCTGGTTTCAAGCCTCAAGTTCTCCTCCACTCCTGGACTGAAGCTGATATTTAACAATCAGGAATCAAGCAGAGTTTTAATGTCTGCAAGAAGTACAGAAGGTCTCAGACAGCAGCCTTGAAACTTTCCAGAGCTGTACAACTCTCTGATGGTATGCTAATCAGCCATTCAGTCACTAATTGACATATCTGAAGGATAAATTGCTTTCTCACTGGAGAAGGTGATGCCATATTCATGTTGCCACTAAAACAAAAACATTCTGTAATACCTGAAGATTGATCTGAAACACGTATCTCTTAGCTTTTCTTTCTGATCACCAAATCATGCATGATTTATTTAGAGATTGGGCATCTCCCAGCACTGTTTCACTCTATTCCAAGGGAAATGGAAGGCTATCCAATGGCACATGAATAGGTAACGGCTCTTCAGAAATAACTGCATTATTTACGGAGTGCTCTACAGGCTGTGCAGACACACAAGGAGTCCCATTACCCTCAGGAGTTCCAGAGAAATATAAAGACAGAGTTTTCCTGAATGGCTGAAAAGCACTGGATGCACTTTTGTTCTCATGTACAATACCAGGACAGAAGCGTTGGATGTGGCCAGCTCAGATTGCTTTGGTTTTTTTTTTTGTTTTCTTTAACTTTCTCACCTCTAGTCTTGAATTTATTTTTCATTGGTTCCTTTTCTATTTAAAAACAAAAAAAAAGGATGATGTAGTGTTGATTTCTTAGAATTCTGCTCAGTCCCGAGCTCGTTTGGAATGTGAGTAAATATCATTTGAGGCTTGAAAAATGTTTATCTTCACTACCACTTTTTCATTCAATTTTCAGTCTTTGCTTTGTGTGGCATTAGAACTGGGGGCATCCAAGCAGCCGCACAGCATCTCTTCTCTTAATAATTCTTTTCCAAGCCCTAGCAGCAACCTCAGATTTTTGGCAATACCCAGCTTGGCTCTGCAGATTGGATAGAGGCTTTCAGATAAACTCTCACCTGTTCGCATCTGTAGACTGAACGGCGCTGAACCTAAGGTTCAGATCTTATTCCCTCAAATTCTGATAAGAACCAATAAATGTTCAGAGTTGTTTTGGAGATCTGAGGCGTGTCATGGTGCGCAAAGCAAAACTTTAAATTTCTGCTTTTAACCTCAAGAGAGACACTTTTACAGTTACATTTTCACCGATCCCACACTTCCTACTTTCACCCCCTCCTGACTTACAGAACTCTCAGTCGCTGGTAGGAATGCGTACAAGTATATGTGACCATGTCTGTGTAATGCATAGTTAGTGTAATCCTTCAGGTAGAGGGTCAGGACTGTTCCCAATAATATCCTCTCATAAATAGCACCTTTTAGCAGAACATCTGGAATCAGTATCGATGCTACTATACTTTCCCTCATTCAGCCTTCACATACTTGTATTCCTTGTTCAGTTTTTATGTTCATTGTATACCTTTGTCAAAAGCAAGATAAGTTGATAGTGAGTACATTATTTTGGCTCCCAAATTTTACCCCGCTGCTTTAAAATGCTCATCATTTAGATAGTGATAACTCTAGGTATTATAATCACTTCATAGCATTTACTGGCATCTATAGCTCTCAGTACAAGGTACTGACAAAACTCATGAGCATGAACAGGGCCTCAATGGCCAATGTGAGAAGACTCAATCTTCCCACCAGCAGCAGACACAGGGAAAAGAAACAGAAGAGTGTGTGAGAAGAAG
Organism: Callipepla californica brunnescens; assembly: GCA_023055505.1. Classification (NCBI taxonomy): domain Eukaryota; kingdom Metazoa; phylum Chordata; class Aves; order Galliformes; family Odontophoridae; genus Callipepla; species Callipepla californica. Next base: position 687,845 of record JALIRH010000048.1, on the reverse strand, counting down.
AACATCAAAGAGGTTAAGAGAGAATTTAAATAGTGGTCTTGGGCACAACGATTTCCAAAGGATGCTTTCAAAAGTGAGTCCCTAAAGTAGGATTTGCCAACAGAAACAGCCCTGCAGCCTAACCCAGATGAGAAGACCGCAGGCACTGGAATGCAGACACGTTCAGTGCAAGCTGTTTCTAACCAAGTGGTAAGGTTGAACTCATGCAGCTCAGGCTGACCCTGGTCTCACTGTGCCTCTGATGTGAGTCTGGTATTCTCTGCACCTGCAGTCCTGCATACAGTCTCTGTTCAGCCTTCCTACATATGAATCAGCTGACACGTGCCTGTACAGTATAATAGCTGAGGGGACTCCATATCCTTGTTTCACAGTGCAGTGCTTCAGACCAGCACATAATTCAAGCAGAAAACTGAGCAGAGTGCAGGCTGTGGGTCCCAGCAAGCAGCAGTGACAGCTGCTTGGACCTGCATGGCCCAAGTTGCAACAGAGATTTCATAATCCAGACTTCTTAATAACCTGGACCAATATTAAGGGGACAAAATTGATGATTCCACTCCTCTGATTCCAAGGAGAAACAGTTTACTGCAGTGGCACCCCACATTAAAGTCATACATCATATAGCATGAAGGTCTTTAAGTTGTGAACATCTATGGCCGTGGTCATCTGGGAGAAGACTAGAATTTTTAGAGAATTATATGTGGTAATATATGTAAAACAGACCCCTCTCTTAAACCAGCTTAGTGACATTCTGTGCAGTTACCCCAGAACCCAAAGCACTTTCGCAGTTTTATTTCTGTTGAGATTCATCCAAGTTATTCCTGCAGATGATGTGAAGCTCTGAGGAGCCATCAAACAACAAACAGAACTGACAACATCAATGTCCTTCCCTAGCATTGCAGTTTTTGATAACCTAAAAAAAAAAATAGAATAGATTTTGATATAAGGGTTTAAAACATGTACCAGTCTTCTATAAAATACTCCAAACAGCCATTAAAACATTTAAACCCCAAAATATTAAGTTGTGCAAGTGTTTTCAAAATAAACTTAACACGTTACTATCACATGGTGTCAGTGTGGCCAACCTATGGTGATGCTGGGAGTATGAGACCAAGGGCCTCTCATCCATGAACGGTGCACCAAGAAATCAAGCAGACTGCTGTGAAACTAAGGAAAACCAATCTGGTTGGGTTGACGTTCTTGGTGAAAGCTTATTGTGCCTCTCCTACCATGGTACCAGGGGATCGTACTGCATTCCCTTTTCCTGAGTGCTTTCACTGATATCCCTTCACACCTCATATAGATGATGCAACTGACTACTCTCCTCTGAACTAACAGGGGCAAATGTCCTCTCTCAGCTGTATCATAGCATCTTTGCTCCCTTTGAATGAGGCTGATCCAAAGCCCCACCCAACCTGACCTTCAGCACTTCCACAGGTGGGGAGTACACGGCTTCTCTGGGCGGTCTATTCCACTGCCCCACCATAGGGTGAGGATTTCTTCTTTACACCTAACCTATGTAAGTATACTCACTTTTGATTTAAGCTGTTCCCCCTTGTTCTGTCACTACAGAGTCTGAGGAAAAGTCTTTCTCCCTCTTTCATATAAGCCCTTCTATGTATCAAACAGCTGCAATAAAGTATTCCCCCAGCCTTCTCTAGGCAGAAATCTCACAGCCTTTCTTCATAGAAGAGGTGTTCCCTTCAGCCACGCTCAGATAAGTCTGGATTCCCTGGGGGTGTGCCACGCTCCAATATAAAGGAGGGAGATGAGGTTCTTTGATTATGTGTATACCCGGCGTGAGATTAAGACACAACGGGTCAAATGTTAGCCCAACCAGTTTATTACAATTACTAGTTGCTTAGGGATATGGGGAAGGGAAGGTGAGCGATAGTGCCATGCACAAGCATTATCGTATTTTGCAGTGATCAGCTTCTCCAAGCCGAACCCCGAGAAAGACAGGCTTGGCCCTGCTTCTGCTTATCTTTACAACAATAAGCAGAGGCACTGTGGCACGGTGACACCCACCCAGATAACCTGCAGTTCTCACTTAGAGTCTGATCACCAGAAAGGCCTTAAGAAGCAAGCTTTGAGACAAAAAAAAAACCAAACAAAAAACCAGTTTCTGTCTTTCACAGGGTGATGGAGCCCTCCAGTCCCTCTGGGCAGCAGTTCCATCCCTGAGCATCCTCATGGTGACAGTCTTTTCCTTTTGCCCAGCTGGGAGTTGTCCATGCTGCAGTGTGGGCCTGGTGCCTCTCATCCTCTCACCATTGAGAGACTCCTCTCTTACGGCTCCTTGCAGCCCCAGGCAGCTCAAATCCCTGAGCTGGACTCCTCCCATTGCCCCAGCACAGTAGCCCAAAGGATGCCAGTCCCTGCTCTCCATTCTTCCTCTTGGTGAAGAAGAGATGAGAGGTCTTAGAGAGGGAGGGCAATGGGGCCAGGAAGGATGGGCTTATAGGAGCCTTGGCTGCCAAAAGAATCCCCAGGAAATGAATGTCCCATGAAAACCCATGGGGTGGTCCTGTAGTTGAGGCTTTCCTGACTGATGGTAAATTATGGGACTAGAGGTTCAGCACCAGCATTGAGGTGGCCATCTGGGGGGAGGTAGAAGGGACTGCAATGGTAGTGTTGGGATCTGGGTTTCCTCTGGGTTGGTGATGGTTCTTCCCTGATGGAGGTGGATCGGGTCTGAATCCACCTCTTGGCTTCCTCATTGCTCTCAGGCAGGTCCACTTTCATCAGCTCAACAGTAAGATGCCTCCCCATCAGCTGCCTCTTGGCAGAAGAGCAATCCATCCTACCTCTGTGGCAGAAAAGGCACTTTGGCAGCTCTGATGTCCAAATGTAAAGTTGCTATTGCCGTCCATTGCTCAACGACTGGAGTTTTAGACACAGGATCCCCTTATTTATAGGGCTCAGAACAAAGGCTGTGAAGTGACTTAGGACATCAGGAGGCCGTGGCAATGGCAGTCTAAATGTGAAAGGCTGAGCAGCAATTAATCTGAAGGACTGGGTACAGTTGCCAGGCAGCTCTGCAGATTCTGTAACCAAAGACAGAGGGGTTAATCCTTAGTAAAACATCAGAGCCTTGAGAGATCATTGCCAGCTTGTTCTGCTAAGGAAATAACTTCCTCAAACAGGCGGATAATGTGTACAGTGTCACCGACAAAAATACTTTTGGATACATCTATATCCTGAGTAGCTCAAAAATCCTTCTACACACAGTTCAGGTAAAAAATCACACTCCAAGGTGAGTAGATATCTATGCCCACTCCCCTGACAGCCACATGCAACCTACTTTGTTTATGTATCAATTTAGGCTGATTTTGCTTTGCTTTGTTTGTTTCAAAGTGGGTTTTAGAAAGTTTTCTAATACCATGATTCAGTCGAATTTATCAATGATCTGCCTTGTGCGCAGGCTTCTTTTTATTTCAGTCTTTCAGAAGATGCCCCTGAAGACCAGAGTGAATGTCAACAATAGAGAAATACAGTGAATTCTGCATTTTGAGCAAGGGAAGAAAAAATATTTTCGCATAACAAGAGGAAATATAAGGGACAGAGATGTAAAAACATAATTCAAGAGGTTGTTGGAAGTGTCACATTCAGATTGCCTACTGATTCCAAATAATTGAGCAGAATTACCTCTGATCATGGGACTATTGGGTACTTGAAAGTGAGGATGTGAAACTGAGGAAGTTGGTGGGATCTGAGGTTAAAGAATGTCTTAAAATAAGTGGAGATGAATTAAGGCCCACTGGGATTGACTCATTTTGCCTCTTAAGCTATGCAGGATGTTTGGTATGAGAAAGTCTACCTGCAGACTGGTTTTGGTGACTCTGCACACCTCCAGACTAGTACCGGCATATTGTTAAGCTCTAGCTTGTCAGCCCAACTAAGAAACCAAGTATGTTTGAGCAGAAATATGCACTAAGGGATTAGAATGGCTTCTGATTCCAGAGTGAACACCTCCTGAGAGCATTAACTCTGCAAAGGTATGGCTAGAAGTGTGAACCTGGAATCATAGAATCACATAGGTTAGGGATGATCACCAAGTCCAACCATCAACCTGACCTGACAAGTTCCATCACCAAGTCATGTTCCTTTGTTCCACGTCTAGACTTCTTTTAAATACCTCCAGGGATGGGGACTCCACCACTGCCCTGGGCAGCCCATTCCAATGCTTGACCACTATACCCATGACAATACTCTCCCAAGTGCCTAATTAAACTTCTGCCAGTATAACCCGAGACCACCATCTCGCATCTTATTAATTATAATCTAGAAAAAGACACCAACATCACCTTTGCTGCAACCTCCTTTTAGGTCTCTTTTCCTCCTCCTCTTCCCAACCCTCAGATGTTCCTCATCCTTATTTACCAGTCTGTTTACTAGCTTTCTTCTTTTCTGCACATGCTCAAGCACCTCAAGATCCTTCTTGTAGTGAGGGGCCCAAAACTGAACTGTTTGAGATGAAGCCTCACCTACCATATATGAAGTGACAATCACTTCTCTGACCACATTGTTTCTGATCCAGGCTAGCACCCCTGTAACGATAGGGGCAAGGTCTGGGTCTCCTCCCATGCTGAGAGCAAAGGGTTGGTTAAGGTTCTGCATCTATCTCCGTGGGCTCCACATGGAGGATCCCCCTATATATAGGGGACTTCAGGGCTCATAACAGAACTCAGGTGGCTCGTGATAACTGGGGGTCCCTGCAGTATGACTCCAATAGTGTTCTATGGTTATCAAAACGTGGTAGTGTTGGGCCTCACAATTACCACAGTTATACAGGAGAAGGAAGGGTCAGGGTGCCAAGGGCTCCTTTCTGGGATAATGGCTCCCCCACTGCCGTTTTTCTTTCCAGATAGAATGGTTGCCCCTTGGACACAGGAATCTGCAAGGGGCTTCACTTCTCTCTTCATCCAATGTCTAGCCAGGAGTTGTCTTCTAGACATTCTAGAAAAGAATAAGCAAAAGTCATGATTAGATGAAACTTGGACCAACAGATCTCCAGTACTGTTTCCTATGACATCCATACCTTTGATATGCTGTAGTGTATCATCGTAAATACCAACAGCTTACGTGAATCTTAATAATAGTTTTGTCTCCTACTTTATTTTGTTGACTCTTTTTTTCTCCCTTTCCCAGTTAGAAACTCAATCAATTTTGCAGGGCAGCCTGTACTTCATAATGGAGTACAGGATTAACAGGTGGAAGGTAACAAGGTGCATCACAATGCCATGGGATGTTTATTAGGCCAGTTTCAAAAACTATGTAGCTACTTCTGCTCAGGAACAAACTTGTGGTTGTAAGGTCGGTCTTTCTACAAGCCCTTGATTGCCATAGTAGTATTGCTCTCAATTCTGAAGTTAGACCTGGTTATTCCTTGATGAACATGCTCTAGTACCTCAAGTAAACTTGCCCTGAATCTTCTGTTCTGAATGTAGACTGTATGTGTTAACCACTGTTTATGGAAGAAACTGAAATGTTTACTGCAGAACTGAAAGGGATCAGACTGCAAAAGTCTCACAATTTCATATAGACTGCTTCATTCTGATTGAACCTATCAGTTATTCCTGATTTTGTCTGAGGTAAATACAAGTGAACACAAATTTACAAATAAGTGCACTGAAGGCTGTAGTCAGTAAGAATAATTAAACATTGAGCGATGTGAACTGTATTATAATGGTGATTGATCTACATCTTCTCCTCAGAGTGTAAGAAGGGCAGCTTTCATTTGGTGCCATTCTGATCTGAGAAGTGACTGGACAGAAACAGCTCCCCACTTTCAATAGCCTTCCTGCCTGTGTATGTTCAGAACTGCCTTCTTCTACTTCTCATTCTGTTACTATTTTAGCTACAACTCTACCATGAATCAGTGAGTGCTTTTTCAGTCTAGCTCATGTTGATACAGCGCTGAATGTGGTTTCATATCCTGTCTCCTCAGCACAGCAAAGCTTGGCCAGAGCTAAAAAAGAGAAAATGAGAAAGAACATAAAAATACATGAGTAAGCAATGGTAAAGCTCGGATCATGTTTTTGCTCCAAGTGGAAGAAGAAATGATGTAGCAGGTAAAAGCAAAACAAGACAAAACAACAAGACAAACAAAAACCCCAAACACATTGGTTTTGCTTATAGGATACCTGCCAGTTCGCTTCATGGATCCATATGGGAGTGAACCAGTGACATTAATGAGAAAACTATGTGTTAAAAGCCTGTTCCCTCCTTGTTGTTTGGTTAAAGACCTTAAAGCTGGATGCGCTCAGGAGCACACAAAGGTATTTTTTTCCTGTAGAACAAGTTTTCACAGCAAAGAGCTCTTCCATGACTTATTCCTACAAGACATTTTTCCTCATACATCTGATGAACTAGAGATACGACGTCATTTCCGTGCATGTTGGCAAAGAACGCTGCCATACGAATGCTCACATAATTCATTGATCATAAGGACTCAGGAAGCGGTTAGAAGAGATGAGGCTGTGCATTATATCATACCAAAGAGTAGGGATGCAAGCTGGGGAAGTGAAGCTCTATTTATTTATTATGCATGCCTTTGATGTCCCAAGCACTAGAAGTAAGAACAGCTAAATATTTCAGATATTAAAAAGACCATTTTCTTACACAGCATTGGGTGTGGAATGCAATTACAGAATTTTGCGTCATCACTATAGAAAGTTACTTAAGATAGTATTTGGGTGGGACACATCCTCCTTGGTTTGCACTCTAGTCAGAAATATAGTAGAACTTTGAATGAAATTCCTTTATTATTTATTTCAAAACCTATATACCTGTAATGAAAGTGACAATATAACTCAATCAAGTGGCTATGTGTATGGCTGGGGTGCTGCTGCTAAAAAGTATTCTGGTAGTATTCTCAGGTGGGAGAAAATGAGATGCAGATGCTGTGACATTAGAGCAGTTTTGAAGCTGGAGGAAAAGGAAAGAGTTATGTGCTGCAACCCAGGAGACAAAATGCTCTCCCACCCTTAGAAAGGAAATATATTTGTGCAGGTCAAAAGGAAGGCAAAGCGTTAGAAGCATTTATTAGCTGGTAAGAGTCACCAGTAGAATAAACCAGATTTACCAGATGAGGGATGTTCTCCCCTGGTTCCCAGGTGCAGGATATGCCTCTCATTTTCCACAGACAGGATGAAGGATTCCCTGTAGGAGCAGAAGATAGAGCCAGATCATGCACAGGTCCAAGGGATGAAAGGAGAAAATATTCAAGGGTGCTGAGCAAGCTGGTGGAAGTCACTATGAGAGCTGCTGTCTGGCAACTTTGAAAGATAAGGAAGGAAGGTTCCTGAGCACTAAGAAAAGGTAAGCATTGAGCCCAGCTTCAAGGCAGGTGATTAAGATTCCAGAAAAAAACAAGTGATTATCTTTCCCTCTTTCTGTAGGAAAATTAGGGACCACATTTCATTGAAAATCACTTAGTCAGTGTTCTGAACAGCCTAAACTGATATATCCTTTCTACCTATCCCCTTTACAAAATTGGGAGAAAAAATGTCCATTTCTGCTCAGGGAGACAAGATTTCAAACTGTGTGAGAGTTTGCAGCACCAGAATTGCATTTCAGAGACCTGTGAGACCAGGAATTACATTTAGTTGTAACAAAACATTTCTGTTCCCGTTCTGTTTGTCTAACATGTATGTTATGCACACAACAAGACATTTTCTATTACTTTGCAGCACATAAATTAGTATCTGATCTGGGCCATCTGAGGTTGTCAAACTCAGGTTCCGACTGATGAGGACAGTGGTAATTTACTGCATCCTTTTTGGTGTAATCCCATATCAAGTCAGAATGCCTTCATTTATTTCCCTTGCTATTTATAGAAAATAAAGAGAGGAGCCTGTTCAGTCAGTTCTAGAGAGGATCTCATGGCAAAATGCAACAGAATATGAAGTGAGAAGTTCAGCCAAGCCTTGGTTCAGGTGTGGTCATGAGACCTCAAACTTGAGAGAAACCCACTCACAATTGTGGGCACAATTACATAAAGGTTCTGCCTGGGGTTGGCACTTTACTAAGTGCTCTGCACCTTATAGCTCCAAGGCTCTTCTTCTACGTCCCACCAAGAAAGAATGAGAGAATTAACCCATTTGGGGCCTTTCACTGGAGGTGCTACTGGGATTCCCTTATAAACATCTATCTATTTTGCTCCTAGCTATAGCTAGCAGTACAGCAGGAACAAAAACCAAACACCAAATAGTTCAGTAGGTTTAAACAAGTTTTCAGCTGAAAGTTGCTTTGCTTAAACAACCAGTCTCATTATGTCTGCATGACAGTGGCTAACGTGGCTAACATACTACAGAACAAAAAGTTCAGTAACAAAAACTAGAGGAAGGAAATACAGTTTGGAAATGGTGATTTGGGCTCTACAAACAACAGAGGTGACTGAGCCATTCAAAGCTATTATTCTACAGAAGTCCAGTTTATGGCACCAGTTCCAAAAGGTGTTGGGTCAAGCAAGGCTGGCAAGACAGTTCAGCTGGTGAGAGGGCTTATGTGGCTATGCACCATGGCCACTTCATGCAATGAGTTGTGCAACAGCTACACCACTCTGAGCAGCAGCTCACGTTCAGATATTCTCTCTGGGTCAACTTTTTTACTTACATGTGCTTGTGCTCATACAGGTAGAGATCTGAGGTCTCACCAGGGAACGCAGTTCAACAGCATGTTGAATACTGATGCTGTTTGAGAAGTTCATTAAAGTACTTCATTTTTATCAGGACAGTTCACTGAGCAGAGACGCATTTGGATAAAACTAAAACATAATGACCCAAGTTGACTCCAGTATAACCTGACTAAGTTAAATCACTGAGCTTAGTCTGGGGAATTAGCTTCATTCTCTCAATGACAGTTTTAAACCCCAATGTTTTATCCTTAGCCTGTTTTAGGCTGGGAAAACTAACTTCAGGGGTTACTTAATTGTTCTGCTGTTCATCTCTGCATGGTGGTGATGCCACTTTATCATGGGTTTATGATTTTTGTTATCAGTGTTCCACATCATGACTCGTAGTGCACTGGCAGTTAAAGAGTTAATTCTCCAGTTCCATGGACTCCTGATATTTCCGGGTACCTGGTTTCAGAAGAGAAGAACTACATATCCCAGAAGACTTGCAACATTCCATTTCCATTTTCTATTTGTTGGGAAAGATAAAACTGTTTGCAAGCCATAAGACATCCCTTCTTTTACTGCTCTTCACTGTGGTTGCGTGTTCCCTAGCCATCTTATCTTCAGCATTAGAGTAAAGCCTTTGGTTTATGAACACTGTCTCTCTCTCATTTTATTTGATTTATTAGCTTCAGTTCCAGTTATATTGTATTATATTGTGTTATCTTGCATTCTGATATCATACTTAGTAAATCAGTTTTTCTCATCAGATTGTTGCCTCTGTTTTGTTTTTAGGCCAATCTCCCTGCCCTTTCCTCTTTTTCTCCTTCCCCTACTCCTGGGGCTTGGGTCCATGGGTCTTCCCACCCCATTAGTCACAGTATTGGACCAAACCAGCCCGCAAAACATTGACACACAAATATAAAAGTGGTCCACAGCAATCTCTCTAATCACACAGATAAGGCTGTCAGTGTGGTCTAAGGCTGTTGATGTGGCCTACCTGGACTTCAGTAAACCCTTTGACATCGTCCTCCACAACATCCTTATGGAGAAGCTGGCTACTCATGGTTTGGATGGACATACGCTCTGCTGGTGGCCAGGCCCATCAAGTCATGGTCAATGGAGTTAAATCCAGTTGGCAGCCAGCAACGAGCAATGTGCCCTAGGGCTTGGGGTACTGTGGCCACCCCTAATTAACATCTTAATCAGTGATCCTGATGGCAGCATCAAGTGCATGCTCAGCAAGTTTGCAGATGAAACCAAGTTGGGAGGGAGCACTGATCCGCTGAAGAGTAGAAAAACACTACAGAGGGACCTAAATAGACTAGATGAAGTATGAGTTTCAACAGGACCAAGAGTCAGGTCCTGTATTTTGGTCACAACCACCCCAGGCAACCCTACAGGCTTGGGGAGGAGTAGCTGGAAAGCTGCCTGGTGGAAAGGGGCCTTGGTGTACTGATGGACAGTCAGCTGAATGCGAGCCAGCAGTGTGAACAGATGGCCAAGAAGGCCAATGGCATCCTGGCCTGTATCAGGAACGGTGTGCTGAGCAGGACTAGGGAAGTAATCTTCCCCCTGCACTCAACACTGGTGAGGCTCCACCTTAAGTGCTGTGTTCAGTTTTGTGCACTTCAATACAGAAAGGACATCACGGTCCTGGAGCAGGTCCAAAGAAAAGCAACAAGGCTTGTGAAGGGCTTGGAGAATATGCCATATGAGAAGTGACTGACAGAAACGGGGCTGTTTAGCCTGGGAAAGAGGAGGCTGAGGGAAGACCTTATTGCTCCCTTTAAATATATGAAAAACGATTGCATTGACAGCAGGGTTGATCTCACTGGTAGCAAAGGGAAATGGTCTCAAGTTGCACGAGGAAAGGTTCAGGTTTGATATAAGGAAAAGTTTCTTTACAGAAAGGGTTGTTCAGCACTGGAATAGACTCCCCAGGGAGTTAGATGAGTCACCATCTCTGAATGTATTTAAAATCCATTTGGATGTGGAACTCAAGGACAAGATGGAGTGTCGGGTTGTTAGTGTTAGGGTAGTATGGTTAGGTTCCCCTTGGACTTGACAATCTTTTAGGTCTTCCCAGCCTGAACAATTCCACAGACTGTAGTTGGACTTGGGCTTTCTGTATTCATCAATTATGCTAGAACAGGGAACTGTTCAGATAAATATAACAGAAGAGTAAACAGCAATATACCTTGACAAGCAGACACACATAACGCTAGCTACAAGCATCTTATAATAAAAGGATTCTTTGGTTTTAGTTTGCAGTCGAAGATAAAATATGCAGGAAAGGAGGAAAAAAAAAAAAGCAGGGAGAAAGAGTCTTCATCTTTCTACAAATGAGCAGGCTACTTTTGGCCAAGAATCAGAACAAACCAAGGCTTAAGAAAGGAAGAGTAGAAAGAGAATCTTTCTCAGAAGAGACAACTGGTTGCATGGAACAAAATTCCTTAAGAAGTTTCAAAGAAGGAAGAACTATGGTGAAGTGAGGAAGATACTTGGTGTTCTCAACAAAATGCAGCCAGGCTATTGCAAAGGGTCTTAAAAACTGCGCACAGAAAGACTGCCTTCCCCTTCCAACTACCTTCTATGATGGATATGTTTTCTGTGATTCCCAATATAGGATAACTGTACGACAATGAAGAGGATTTTATTGTTTTTCAGACAAACTGGCAGTTACATCTAACTCACAGGCAGAAAAAGCAACCTGAAAAGAGAACTTGTCTTGATCTCAGTGTATGGTTGTAGAGCTTACAGCTGAGAGTCGACAAAGTTATTACATTTTAGCTATCCCCAAATCTAGTAGTGCAAGAAAAACCTGATTTCTCCTTTGAAACCATTTAGGTTAAACACAGCTGAATTCCTTGCACTGCTGATGTGCTCACTTGCTGGATAGTGCTATCCCTCAGTGCAAACAATGTTATTAGATTTGGAGTAATTAAAACAACTGATAAATAGAAGAATGAATTCAATGGACATTCATCTCTTGTCTGAGCAGGTCAGGAGATTTGTCCAGTACCTTTAGGCGCATCTCTGTTTCTTGTTGTTCACTGAGATGAATAATTAAAGGCTATAGGGCATGAAGTCTACCACAGACTTTCAGCTACTGGGAACCAGCCACTACATGTGCTTTATTAAAATTCCACTTAGATTATTGGTAGCGGTGCATTACCAGTAAGAACAAACTCATCTGCATCATACAGGGTCATTTGCTCCTTTCCACTCCTGCTTACTAATTAATTCTGGCTGCATTAGGGGAGGTGCTGGAGGCACACAGATGCTGTGATATATTCAAGTCATACATCAAAGGAGGTTACTGAACTATTAGCCTCGAAGAAAGGATCTCTGGCAAGATTATTAACATTCACGCTTCTTTGCCCTGGATTCCTTCTTTTGTTTGGATGCACACCAAGAGTTTCTTGCATACACCTACCTTCTCCTGTGTTGCTGTTGGTGCTGGCAACGTGGCAAACTTCTATGAGATACAGAGGTGACAAGCACAGTGCTCACCTTATAAAAGTCAGGGGATAGGAAGCTCATGTTTTACTGCATTAGTCCTACATCAACTTCGCGTTATGTCCACGGTGCTCTCTCCTGAAGGGTTATTTGCCTGTAAGCATCACCTTAAAAAAAAAAAAAATGTTCGCACTGTTAACACATCAGAAATGCATGCTTCATCCCCCCTATCACTCCCATGTCTAATATCATTTGCTGGTCTGATTCTTCGTACTGTTTGGAACCTAGTTCTCATGCATACTCCTCAGCTAGACAATGCCGTAAAGCTATAATGACTCCTGTTGGAGGGGGAGGGAAGGGAAGGAAGTGGGTGAATGCAGTTTTTGCCATGATTTGCTTTCTATATGGATTATGTTTTACATAACTACCTTTGTCTAAAAATCAAGTTCCAGCTCCTTACATCTCTAAAATCTTGAGGTCTGAGCAGCTTAGACATGAATGAATTCAAGCCCGAGAGAAATGCAGCAGAAGCTGAGAAGAGGATTTGAAAGAGAAGCTATCAATAGGCAGTGTGAAGCCCTGGGGAAGTATCAAACAGAGTATGATCAGTGAAGGTTTGAGGATGAGTACTGCAGAAGCAGAACTGGAGGACAGTAAGGCTTCAAAGCCTGGGATCTTGGGAAACAGGGAGATTTGACACTCAACACAACTGAACTGAACAGGGATGATAAAAAGAACCAAGGGAAGATTGAAGAAGGCATAAATTGCAACAATATGAGCTATGTTGTGTCATGTCTTATTCTTCTGAGATAAAGGTTCATTGTTTTTTGAGACAACGGGGATCGCACTGTTCAACTTGTATGTTTGTGCAATACCTGCTGTCTTAGAAGTGAAACACCAAATTCAAGAGAAAGGTGTAGTATTTACTGTCAGATGTTGCTTTTACAGAAAAAAAGCTATTAAAGTGACAAGAAAAAAATAATCATAAATCCAGATTAGCTGTCACTTTTCTTTAATATCCTGAGCATTCTCAAAAGGTGAATTTAAGAAAGCACTGGCTACTAGGAATTGTGGAAAACTCATTAGCAAATGCACACTTATGTTAACAGGAATGCAATGTTTTTGTAGAAAAAAAAAATCCTTCTGAAAATTTCACATTCTGACAGGATTTGGTAAAAAGTTTTGAAGTTTTAACAGTTTTAAAGGAAATCCGACCTTTTCAGTGGAAAAAGATGTATAGCAAGCAGTAATTAAAACACATTGATTTGAACACGTTGAGTGATTAAATACAATATTTGACATTTTTCATCTTATTTCGATATGCAATTTTTTCCTCCAAAACTCTCAGATTTTTTTTCCAGACAATAAAACCCTATTTCCAACCCCTTCAAGTGGTTGATATCTGTTTCAGCAGCAGATGACTTACTGATCTGTCCCATATGGGGATTTGCAGTTCTGAGCCAAATCTGTCTGTTTGCACTGCCTTTTAAACACCAGATACCATGGACTCACAAAGTGAAAAATACATGCCCTTTAAATTTCTCTCTTAAATATCATCATTTATGAAATAAGAGTACCTGACCTGGAATTACACAGTAGACATGAATGAAAAAGGAGCCACCCCAAGACATCTCCAAACAATACTAAGCCATGCATACACTTCAGTAGGAAGTGACTGAAGCTATCACGTAGGGAAGTGTCTCTCAACCATTTATCATCAAAAACCCCCATGAGCTTTTTGTATTAATCCATGGAATCCTTAACCTTTCAAACACTTCCACCATCAATGGTGACAGTACATATTTGCAACCGCGTAACAATTAGGTTACAATCTGAATGGTTTTTCACTTGCTTTCTTACTCTGCCTGCTGACTTCCACGTGTGAATACCTGAGACTGGACGTGTCCATTTAGAGGAGGAAGGAACTTCAAAGTACAAAATTTGCCTGATGATAGAATAAGTAGAAACAGCAACATTAGAAAATCTGCAACAGAAAGTAAAAGCCACGAAGGGCTGAAATTCAGGAAATACTTGATGGATTTTCTAGAGTTTGCACATCTGACATATTCCCAACTAAACTAAAATTGCATTTCTTCTCCTGTTTCTCTCCGATTGCAAAGAGGCAATAAAACAAAATTATGCTTGAAATTTAAGATAACAAGAAACTCTATCTTTAAGAAGATCAAGGAAAGAACAGAGTAAGTGAAAACCAGTCCACTGCTTTTGGCAATTCCTACCAACTCTCAAGGCACAGAATAGGTTCAGATCTGTGAGTTTGGCACAGGAAGTGCAGGCAATTCCTCCTGCTCCAAGCGCAAGGACTGCCACAGTCAAAGAACGAGACCAACAATTGAGACAAGAGCAGGCTGAGAAAACAGAGCAAAACAAGTACTGACTCTCATCAGCCCTGCAAAAGCTGCTTATCACTCTAGGAATAAAATTGATCTTTAAAAGTACATACATACAGAAATACACACACACTGACTTCAAAAGGCATAAAGAGGGTTCTCAATGGTTAGAATTTCAAATGGAAGCAGCAGCATAGCTGGAGAAGCATGATTTGCAGAGCCAGGCTGGTATGCCTTCTGAAAAACACCTGAAGCAGAATCTAGATCAAGTTTTTCAATGTTTTTTACTCTTTGGATCAAAGAAGCAATCACTAAAGCTATCCATTTAATAAAGTAACATTCGAGTTATGAACCTCACCGTGAATTCTACCGGTCTTCACATTTTGTTAAGGGAAAGTTATTCAGCACAGGTGGTTTTTGTAATGACACCATGGTGTTTAGTGGCTCTCCTATGCACCAACCTGTGCAACATTACTTCTCAGGACTGTAATACAAATCACACTGGCCAGACACGTGACTTCAGATGAGAGCTCGAGAAAGGCCTGCTTCCTCTGCAGTATGGGAAAATTAATTGGCTCTAGCATTTTGTGACGCTTCCATTGGATCAGCATTCCCTGTCTAACCACTGCCATGCACCATTTGAAACAAAAATCCTCCTTCTCTAGTAAAACAGCTTTCCAAAGCAAGCAAGCCTGCTCCTTTACTCCTTTAGGCTAATTCCTGGGGAATGACTGTTTCTGTAGCCCAGACAAGAGCAGGGGCACACAGCAGAGAACTCTGCTCCAGCTGGCCCTGTCAGACCACCTGCACCGGAGCAGCACCAACAGCGAGAGCTCATGGCCTTGGAGCTCAGGCATCTCCACAATGAGTGCCAGAGCCAAGAGAAAGGCAAGCAGTCTGTGTGCGTATTGGTGGCTGCAGCCATCCCCAGAGAAAACTTGCCAAACACTAAGCATACCATCAAGCCAGTTGCCTCGTTCTTTAGTTCTGAGCTGCACCATTGTCACATAGGCAAATTCAGGCCGCTGGGAGAAGGCTGGGGAAGCCTGAACCACCCATCTCTGGGAGCAGACTGAGCTTCAGCTCTAGGAAATTCAGCTCAGCAGCCTTCCCCAGCTCCTAACACATCTGAGAAACCTTCAAGATCCTCTCTCCTCAAGTTGCCGTTCTCATGCTGCAGCTTCCTACCCTACTGCCTGCTTTGAGAGAAGAACTGTACATGTGTTTGAAATAATGCCACCCCCTCCAAGTAGTATTTCCCATTGCCCTATGATTTCCAGCTGCAGATTCCCACACAGTCCCTGTTTCGAGTTATGCTTCAATAAATATACTTGCAATTGAAATCATCTTTTCTTTTTGTCCTCCTCAGGCTACAGATTCCCACAGCGACCCCTCCTTCATGTCATAATTAATACATAATTTATGTCTGAAATAAAAATCATGACCTTCTCCTGCCTTACCCTTTTCAGCTCCAGTTTCCCATTGCCATCCCTGCTTTGAGTCACGATTAATACATATGTTTAAAATAAAAAAAAAAAAAAGAGTAATCTCTAGACTCCGCTCCCAGCTGCAGGCCGCAATTCTTATCTTATCATAGAATCACACCACCAAGGTTGGAAAAGACCTCCAAGATCATCTAGTCCAACCGTTCACCTACCACTCATTTTCCCACTGAATCACGTCCCCTAGTACAACACCTAAACACATCTTGAACACATCCAGGGACAATGACTACACCACATCCCTGGGCAGATTGTTCAAGCACCCGATCACTCTTTCAGAGAAAGAATTTTTCCTGACATCAAGCATGACCCTCCCCTGGCACAACTTGAGGCCACTCCCTCCAGTCCTATCACTAATTACACGGGAGAAGGGGCCAACCTTCATCATCAGCCTTCGTCAGGCTAACAAGGCTTATAGTTCCCGGAATCCTCTGTACGATGCTTCCTGTAGATGGGAGTCATGCTGGCAAGCCCCCAAGCCTGTAGGACCTCTCCAGTTGACCAGGAATGCTGATAAATAGTGAAAAGCAGCTTGGCCCCATGGATTTGTGACAGTCCGGGTGGAATAGTAGGTCTCTGTTTCTACCTTAGTTGTGGGAGAGTTATTCTGCTCCCAGTCCCAGACTTTCAGGTTAGGAGACAGAGTATCCAGAGGATAGTTGGTCTGGATTTTAAATATGGATGTAAAGAAGACACTGAAAACTTCAGACTCCTTTACCCTTCTAGACTGAATCCCAATGGACTCTCCCTACCAGGGTCCTGAACAGTTTGAAGTCCACCCTTCAGAAGCTTAAAGCAGCAGTTTTGCTGGTCCCCCTCCTGACTTCACCAAGAACTGAGAACTCTAGCATTTCATGGTCGCTCTGTCAAAGGCAGCTCCTGACCTCTGCATCTCCCACCAGACCTCCTCTGTTTGTGAACAGCAGGTCAAACGGGGCTCCTCCCTGCTAGGCTCCCTTACCAGCTGTCAGGAAGTTATCTCTAGAAACCTCCTAGACTGCTTCTTCTGTTCTGTACTGTATTTTCAGCATATATCAGGGAAGTTGAAGTCTTCCATGAAAACAAGGGCTGGTAACTGTGCAAATTCTATCAGCTGCTCATAGACCCCTCTTCTGTCTCTTCACTCTTCATCCTGCTTATGCAGTCCATAACAGACCCCCAGCAGGATGACAGCCTTGTTAACCCTTCCTCTGATCCACACCCATAGAGATTTGACTTGATCTTTCCCAGCCCCAAGCTCAGTAACATCAAAACACTTTCTGACATGGAGAGTCATGCCACCACCCAAACCTCCTTCCTCACACATCCTTTATGAAGAGCTTATAGCCATCCACTGCAGCACTCCAGCTGCTGGAGCAATCCCACCATGATTCTGAGATGCAACAAAGTCATTACTTGCCTGCCACACAGTGACTTCCAGATCCTCCTGTTTATTGCCCATGCTGTGTGCACTTCAGCCAAGCTCCTTGCCTCAGCCCCAGTCCTGTCATCATTCCCCTAGGCTCATCTCTAGTGAGCCTGGTTTTATCCCCTTCTCCCTTCATACGTAGCTTAAAGCCCTCTCAACAAGTCCCGCCAGCTCCTGGGCTAGGATTAATTTCCCCCTTTGATACAAATCAGATCCACTAGCAATCATCAGACCAAGCATCAAGTAAACCATCCTATGGTCCAGAAAAAGACAAAATTCCCTTGGTTGCACCAGCTTCTCAGCCATGTATTTATGAGAAGTATTTTCCTGCTCATCTCAGGAGGACTTACTGCCACTGAAGGCTCCATCCACTAGCCACCCCAGTCCCCTGAAGTCCTATCCGAGAGTTCTCAGACTTCTCTCAGCAACCTCAACCTCATTGCTACTGGCCTGAACTATTAATAAAGGATAAATAATAAGAGGGGCAAGTAAGACTAGGACGTTTCCTAGAAATATCCCTCCCCCAGGCCTCAGGGAGGTAGCACACTTCCCTACAGGTAGGGAATATTTAGAGGCCTCCATTCCTCTCAGAAGGGAGTCACCTATGAGAATCACCCTTCTTCCCTCCTTGGTAGGGACAACCTTAAGGTGTGGAGTTGCCCACCTCACCCTGGACAACCTCACAGGTGGACCTCCCACTGCATCCTCACTCACCTCTCCCTCAAGTTCCAGAGCCTAGAATCCATTCCATAGGGTTACTGAGGCAGGCTGGGACGAGGGTTGTCTGTGACGCCGAGCTGGGACCTGTTTCCACCCCTCTTCTTCTCTTAGATTGCCTCCCTCTGCTCAATGATGGCAGGGCAGTAATTGGCTGCCACTCATGCTGGCAGAAGAGAGAAACAGAATGAAGCCCCTCATCACTGTTTGAGGGAGGTATCACTCTGGTGTCTTGTAAGTTCAAGAGAGTAACTCCGCCAATCTATCTCCCACTCACAATCTCTGATACTCTTTAATTTTCCTACATCCTCCTTGAGCTTTGCCACCAGATCATCCATCTGCTCATACCTCACACAATGGAGCTGACAAAGACTTGGGGCAGCAATCAATTTTTAACCCCTTCTCCAACAGCGAACACAAATAATCCCCCAGAATGTTCTCAGTACCCAGTTGTTCACCTTCAAATTCTTTCACTGGTGGAACTTATGAAAAGTACTGGTAGCGTCACACTGAAAAAAAAAATATACATCTCTGCCTATGTTCTTCAGGGAATAAAAGATCAGCAACCTCCAGTGGGAAGAGGAAGGGGCTGACACTCATGCTGGCAGAAGAGAAAAGCAGAATGAAGCTTCTCATCACTGCTAGCCTCAGAGGAGTAGCTGATAGGGATGGCTTCCAAATCAAAAGTTCCTCCCCTTCCTCTGTTCAGATGGGACAACAATTTGAAGCTGTTTTCCAGCCGTTCCAGAGTTTACCTGGAGGGACATCTGAACCCCTTCACACTGCCTTCAGTTTCAGAAGTTTCCCAGACCTCCCCAGCAGTCAGGAAATTAACTTTTAGGTGGAAAAGGTAAAAGGACAGAGAGAAGAGAAAAAGTCAGGAAGTGTCTGGGGTGGGCTTATAATCCCTCTGCACCACAGATCAGAGACAGATCTCCTAGTACCAGTCTTCCACAGCACTGTCCAGCATGTCAGCATCTCCCCATACCATTATTTCAGTCTCTGTCTGAAGGGCTAACAGAAGAGCTTTGTTCAGGACTAGGAAATTTCCAACACAGCTAGTTTCACTGCAGCTCATGCTTCTGCTCCTGAGAGAGACTCATGTAGAAATGGGTGGACACAGGGTACCCAATCCCACCCTAACCCTATTGCAGTCAAGCAACTTGCTCTCCTCTCATCATTAAGATAAGCTTTTTTTATTGTTCTTATCTGACAAAGTTATTTTCTGATGGATTAAATGCTTTTCTTATGGTACAGTTAGCAGAAGTAATAGCTTGTTAGCTGAAAGCAGCCAACCTCCTCAGTCATGGAGGAGTCAGGCGTGGATTGCCAGCTAGGAAACTCAGCCCTCTGTTGCACACAATATACAATCTTTCCCATCCTTTACCTCAGTGTATCTATTAACTCAAAACCCATCACAGAAAAGCATATCTCCTGTCATATATTTGCACTTTGTCTAGTCCATCACAATCTTAGTGTGAGTTTGGGTCCTAGAGATGTTTCTATAACACATAAAATATCCGTTCAAAATACAGGGATTCCATGCTACTCCCTTCTTAGCTGATTAAAATAAGTACCTAAAAATCTATATTCTAAATCCAGTTGTCTCATCTGAGAAAGAAAATACCTTCTGCTGAAAAAAATTGAGATGAAAATGGTACGAGAACACGTTTAGTAACAGATTCTCCTTCAGGTACATTTCTCACTACATCTCCTAGGAACAGGATCAACTTTCCATTTCTTAAAGCTAAATCCAGAAAAGCGTCCTCTGCGCCATTGCCTCAGTGCCTGACTGAACCTCATCCAGCATGAAAGAAAATCAAGAGTCCTGCCCTGCAAGCACACGAGAGCTGCTCTTCACAGTATTGCAGAGAAGAGGAATGGAGAGAAAGGGGGAAGCACTGTGAGGGGTGGATGGGAGCTCAGGAGATGCGCACTCTTTTTCTTAACTCATTAGTAATACCCTTCGAGATCTGCTCATGGAAAGTCCCACAGAAAAGGTCGCTGCTGTTAATTAAACCTTCCACATCTTTCTTATTGGCAGGAAATGAAATACAGTACATCATGGTTTGCCGTCCCAATGTTGTAGAGATGCTGGACGTTACCCTTGCTGATTCCTGCCCTACTTCTCAGTCATGCTTACATCTAGATTTCTTTCTATTCCTAACCTCGAAACTCTTTCTGGTACTTAATTCAAAAACACCGTCCCCTGTCAGAAAGCAGACAGGGAATAGCAAAGGACTGGTTAACCATGGTGATTCCCTGCCAGATGGGTAGAGTGTATGTCCCATTGCTGTGCTCAGCACACAGAGCAGGGAGAGGTGCCAGCCCTGTGATACCATGGACTTAGTCTGTGCCCCTCACAGGACTGTACTCACAGGGTTTTGCCAATAAGGACATCCTCCACTCCTCCCACCTCCCCACAAGTTATCACAAAGAACGGTACATGCTGAAGTAATGAAGAATGAGCAAACTCACCTGGCTTCTATCGCAGAGAAAGATATGCTAGCAATGGGAAACTTCCAGCACACAGGGAGCTGTGAAGATCCCAGAAGGCAAAAATAGTCTGTGGCCCATGCCAAGCATTGTTACTGTAGTGATTTCCTTCACCATTCACTAAGCAATAATAATTATTTACCTTTTATATATAAATTTTGATGGTATATGAAAAGCAGGGGGGGAAAACGAGTTAGAATTTAATAACTGTTTTGTAGCTTTTGAGGCATTTCAGAATACTTTGTGGATGATGGATAGTTCTGCAAACACAACTTCCTCAAGGAAAGAAAACAGCCTATTTTGCAGCTGTAATGAATCGTGATACACAGCAGCCTGAAAGCTGCTTTCAACCAGCTATCTTAAAGACAAGATGCAATGGGAATATTTTTCTTGATTAGATAATGGGCTAGTTGAAATTCCCGCAGCTTCACGGAAGTAGAAGTTAGCAATTTTAGACATATCAGATGATGCATCAATTTTCTATAAACAGAAGACTGTGCAACCCACTTTATTGAAAAGCCCTTTATGCTGTGCTAGATTTAATCTCTCAATTTGAGAAGCAGCTCCATGAAATAAGATGTTTGCATGCAAAATCTTCCAGATTTCCAATGGAAATATAAAACAAAGAAGAGCACGTTCCCTTGGGGACTGCACCTATCTTGGATTAGATTTTCTCTGATGTTTTTGCATCATATTACCAATGGCTTCAGGGAAGTGAAACAGCAGTTTTCTTTCTTGAGAACAAAGGCTTGCAGAGTTGAAAAAACGAAAAGTTAAATATATTAAAACACTTTTGCCCACTGTTCTTTTTATTACTCTAAGAATTCTGAAGAGAAAAAAAAAACAAAGGTATTGGGTTGTATTATTTTATCACCTCCGTTAATGAAATTTGCATTTAAGACTACAGCCTGAATCTTCTATAAAGGAAAATGACTTCTAAATGACCACATACCGGTTCTCATGGACAATGTTTAGCTAATATTGCTCTGATGACATACAGCCAGCTCAATAGCCCACTGGAATGATCAAATCTGTAATTATATACATATACATATGTAAAATCCACAGATTTTGAAAGGATACAATAGCCACACATACAATGCCTATAAACTCTGCAGAAAGTTTTGAAGACCTGAGAGCAGATTATTCTATCCTATGTCTCGGTTCTGATATTTCCCCCATTTTGGATAAGTTGTTTTCCTATTCTTAGCTCTAACTGATGTTAAATCAGTTTTAAGAATTGTCAGAAGAGCAAAACCTATAGCACTGATGAGTCCCTCCAAATGCAGTGAATCAACTCTGAGGAAGAGAGCAACATCAAACCCCTTCAGAAATTCTGCTCCTCTTCAGACCCAAGGAAAGCACTCTGTTTTTAAATTGTTTAACCCTGCTTAATATCAGATCGCTGTTATTAAACTAATTAATAATTTAAAAATCCTCACATATTGATAAATAATTTAAGAATGGGAGCTTCCTGGTCAACACAAATTAGAAAAGCAATTTGCTAAGTGACAATTCACCCCCCACAAGAAACAGCAAAGTACAGATGTTAAACACTTCAAGTAGAAAAACCACTAGCATACATACCTTGCTTTGGTGTTGAAAAGACGGTGTTTCTCCAAGTGTACAAAATTACAGTACTCTCAGACAAATGCTTTAAAAAGATGTTTTTAACAGATTGTTCTTTCACCTCTATAAGGAATTAGCAAGGGCTGCTGTGATTTAAAAACAAATTAAAGTGAAACACATAGATCTATTTCTGGAGTATTTAATTCTTCAGCCTTCTTTTGAATATTCGGTGAAGGAATGCTGAATTGACTTGGAAAAGTATCAGATTGAAAGTAACATAGAAAGATTTTTCTGTACAAGGTTTATTTGACGGCAGAACCTGTGGCCTCAGAATTATAAACAAACAATTTTTGAGATAAAATAATAAACTAGTCAAGACAAGTAATGGTGAGAGTCCCTAGATTTCTTATTCAAGATACCTCAAGTTAAACTAAAAACTTTGGAAGGATATGCCTACCATTTATCTGGTCATAAGCGAACAGCTAATCCTTACATCCATAAACTTCCTGTAACGCTGTAACACAATGCAGAAAGCAGCAACAATAGCTGAGGAGCAAAGTCCTAGGCTATAACAAGCAAGGACAATCTCAAATGCAACAGCCACAGCAAAAAAAAGAACAACAACAAAAAAAACTGCTTACCCTTAGAAGGCTTCAGGTAGACAGAGATCTCCGGCAAGATACTTCTACCTTTACTGCCAACCCTTAAATGAGGTCTGGGAAGGAGTGGCTCCTGGCTCCACCCCTTCCAGTCACTCAGGTACATTGCATGCACCTGAGTGCCCCTGGGTTAGCCCTGCCTTCTCACCAGGAGCTCAATCACTGTTACAGGCCATGACTTAGCATTTCCACTGCACTTCCCCAAGATTAATTTGCAGGCAATCTCAGAAACATTGCCTGCATCTTCTCCACTAACCCAGAAAGTATTAAATTAATCTGTATCTAAATAAAAATCTGTTTTTTTACATTTTGACAGGAAATCTACCACCCAAATCTCAACCTTGGATATGGGGAGAGCTGATTTCAAGTTACTCATGGATCTAGTTGGTATGGCCCCCTGGGAACTGCTTTTAGAGGCACGAGGTCCATTAGTTCTCATCACTTATTAAGCATCTCCTCCTGAGAGCACAGGAATAGGCAATTCCAAAAAATTAGGTAATCAAACAGACAGGGCAGGTAAGCTTGGTTGAACAGAGTTATTCTCCTAGAACGACCAAAGGGTATGGCTGTTGGAAGCAAGGTCATGTAACATAGGAAGACTACAGAAATGCTGTTCACCTTTGTAGGGAGTCTGTGTGGCCGAGTTCAGTCAGAGCTGAAGCAGCTAATATTGTGAGGGATAATAAAATGTGTGCTTTTTGTTTGTTTTTTAAATGCATTAACAGCAAAAGAAAGACCAGAGGGAACATCATCTGTTTGTTACTGGATGAGAATGGTCATCTTACAAACAGAGAGATAGACAAATCAAAGACATTTAGTGCCTTCTTTGTCATCTACATCAATGATGGGCTCTGGGACTGCACGTGCCCTGAGCTGGAGGACCATGACTACAGTAACAACCAATTCCCAATCAACCACAAATTTGCTGCTCCATCCTGGATGCCTGTAAGTCCATGGGACTCAATGGGGTTCATCCAAGGATACTCAGAGAACACTCTGATGTAGGAGTCGAAGGTGTTTTGAGCAAGTTTCCTGATGATATTAAACTGGGAGGAGCTACTGACTTGATTGACATTGGACAGGCCTTGCAGAGAGATCTAGACAAATTAGAGAGCTGGGAAATCACGAAGCACATGGAATTTAACAAGTGCAAGTGCTGGGTTCTGCATCTGGGACGGAGCAACCTTGGCTGTACACACAGATTTGGGGATGAGATGCTGGAGGGCAGCCCCACTGAAATGGATCTGGGAGTCTTGGCCAACAGCAAGCGAATGTGAGTTTGCCCAGGAAGCAGGGAAAGACAACAGGCTGCTTCAAGAACAGCACTGTTTGAAGGGACTGCTGCTCTACACTGCAATGGTGTGGCTTCACCGTGAGCACTGGCTGCAGTTTTGGGTGCCGCAGTCTAAAAATGACATGAAAAAGAATAGAGTGACCAGAGTAGTGCTACAAAGATGGCAAAAGGTCTAAAGAGGAAGATGTATGAGGAGTGGCTGAAGTCCCTTGGTTTGTTCAGCCAGGAGAAGACTCAGTGGAGACTTCATTGCAGCCTATGGCTTCCTCACGAGGGGTAGTGGAGGAGCAGGCTCGGATCTCCTCTCTCTTATGACTGGTAATAGAATCCGAGGAAACAGTGTGAAGCTTTGACAGAGGAGGTTCAGGTTGGATATCAGAAAAAGGTTCTTCACTGAGAGGATGGTCAGGCACTGAAACAGTAAGATCCTGGAACTATCAAGTAATAAAAATCTTAGCAGTGTTTTTCTAAACGATTAACATGAAACTCTAATTGCTTCCTATAAAATCCTTTTGAAGAACATCCAAAATTCAGTTTAAGAACAGCATAGTTCTGCTTTGCATTAGTTGCTCTTAATTTTTCAGAAACGCCTGTATGTTTCACAGTCAGTACACAAAGTTGAATGGATGGATGCAAACATGCGTGCATGTATCTATCTAGTAAATGTGTAACTAACCGATACGTATTTATTGTAACAAACTCTGTGTAAAATAAAACAATGATACCTGAATTTAATACGATACCCAGAATCTATCCAAAAGGAACTAGAGTCTTCGTTGTGGCACTAGTAACATTAGACCTCTGAGAGGAGTTCACATCAGTTGACCTGAGACCTCAGCTTTCTGCTGGTCTTTGCTCCCTTCATAGTCCATGAAGAGAAATATGTACTTGAACAGGATCTTTAATCTCTTTCTAAGGTAAACATCTTACATAGACCTGATTATTCTCTCCATGAAAGAGGGCATCTCTCTCTGGGTTAGTTGGAGATGATGAAGGTGTACCACCTCAAGTGATTATTGTGAGCATCTAAGTAGGATGTGACAAATTCTGCACTTGGGGTCATGTTAGTGAAGGACAGAGCGTGCACAACAGAAAGCAAAACAAACCATAGCTGAGCATTAAATATTTAAACTCTCCTTTGGTAAGAGCTCTTGAAGCTCAGTATCCCAAATAAGAACATGCCTCTGATTGCTTTTTTAACCCTGTCCTCTTTTCCTCATCTGTAAAACAGGGATAACAGTACTACTGCATCTCATATTCTGAAGATCATTCTCAACCTTTGTAAAATGTTCACCAGTTCTTGTTCTCATAACAGCCCACAAGTGGGACTACAACAAAATTACTCACCGCAAGGCTCAATGATACTTATTGAATAAGGCCTGGGGCCCCATGTCACTTGGGGAAATAAATAATGGATACTTCTCTGAATTGCAAGAAATAACAGAAGAGTGACATTAATAGAAGATCAGAAAAAAAGATAGGCAAATTGACCTCTTAAATTCCAGTTTTAAACATAGTGCATTGCACATAGTAGTATTGATTTGTACATTTACGTACATGTGATTTCTGTCTTCTACAGTACATCATGGCTTTTATAATGAAGATACAATACTAAGAGCATAAGAGCAATCCTATCTATGACAGTCACTGGCCAAACAACCACCTAGATGTCAATATAGAAAAAACTGCATTTATCTATACTCATCATCTTCAGATTTAAAAAAAAAAAAAGCCAACTGATCATTACCAAAAACAAAATATCACCAATATTCTTTCCCTTAAATATACAGAGAGGTCACAAGTATTGGCCTTATTAAAAGGTTTAATTTTTCAGCAACAGTATGGGGAGATATGGCTGTAATGGAGGTGTTCACCAGCAGCATGCCCATGTGCTGTAGGATATCATACATACACATATGGAAGCAGCATAGCTCTCTGACTTGGAACTAGAAAAACAGAGAAAGCTAGAGCAATAATATGATGCTATCAACATTTTCATACGTGCTGGTATGCACTTGCCTTCAATTCTCTCTGAGTCATCTTTTCTTAAGTTCAATATCTGGACAAATCTGATTTGCATGCTTAACTCTGGACATCCTTATCTTGGGCCAACTGCAATGAAAGCATGAATCTCACTTCAAACTCAACATGACCCTTTGTGGCACATCGCAGTGCATACCACCAGGCCTCAGTAGGTTATCTGCAGCTGCTCTGGGTCGCTATTCCCTTTAAATCATATACTGTAAGATAAAAATAAATGAAACATGTTAAAAAGCATGCAGCTAAGTTGAAGGGACACAAATGTATGAGGCCATGTAAGATTTTTGAAAGGATGACTGAAAGAGAACTCTTTGCAAGCATCTGGTTGCTATGATAAAAAGTGAGTTTCCTCTGTTCATTTGTTGTGGATATGATCTCACTTCAAGTAGTTTAAGAAATTGTTCCTGAAATGTAACTCAGAACATGTACACTCATATCTGGAGATTCTGGAAGCATAGTCTAGGTTTCCTGCGAAGTATGGTTGGAAAATGCAGGGACGGTATCACGTTCTTTACATGGTCATGCGGAGAGGCAGCCCTGTGTGCTATCTGTCAATGAGAGTCATCCAGGGTCAATCCTTGAGCCATCTCTCTCGTGTTCTTTCTGTCCACACAGCTTGCTTTTCTAATTTATGCACAACTTTCCCAAAGACAGCTGAAACCAAGAACCACGGGTGTTATTAACAGGATAACTGTTAACAACCCAGCAAAAATCTGAGGTTTCCAGTGGTGGAGCTCTGTTTTGGGCCCACCAAGTCCCATTAATTTCATTAGGCCTTCAAGGTGAAAGAACAAAACATGTTTTAAAGGTAGAGCACATTGAAAACAAAGTTCTACAGGTTGTGCCTCAAAATATTGTAAGGTGCTAGTGCCAGTACTTCCATTATGGTGCATGACTCATTTCTAAGCCAGAAATAGCTTGGAAATTTGCAAAACCAAATGTTGCATTGCACAAGAACAGTTCTCAGATAATTCCTTCAGTAGTCTGTCACATTTTTCACATCTGAAAATAAGAGTAACTTTCCATATGTGAAGGTGTGTATACCCTAAATAAATGTCACTCAACTTGCCATAGTTAGTCTTCGTCAGTGTTAGAGAAATTCAATATGTTGATTTGTAGTCAACTCTAGTAGTGCAGCTATAGCACAAAAGTGATATCAAGGACAGGATCCTCAATTTAGTCAAATATAATATTAAAGAAGAGCTTTACTTTACATTTGCAGCTGCATCAACTGAGACCAGATTCTGTTGCATCTGGAAGAAGATTAATTCTCTGACACTGAACTCTGAATTTCTGTTTTGTTGAACTGCTTAAAGATTCTCTCTAGTATAAATTTGAGATTGGTATGTGAGTACTGTGGATTACTGTGCAAAGTTCCAGCTGGGGTGAGTATTGTGTAACTAACTCACTAAGGAAGAAAAGAAAAACCTGGTAAAACACCTCATTTATAAAGCATGAGCTAAATTCTCATCTCTACCAATGAGCAGCCCTGAATGCAATTCAGACAGCCAGGTATTAAGAAAAGAGAATCTTGCCACTTGTAGAAACAATAAAGAAGAATCTATTTGATTTATTATTTCCTAGCAAGATACAGAGTAAAGAATCACTGTGTGTTTTACAACTACAGATATTCTTGTAGTTGTCTCATAAGAACAAAAAATACAGGAAAAAATGACGATCAAAATCTGCCTATATATATAAAAATAAAAGCATAACAAGTAGTTGTTTTCCTGTTTTAATACCTCCTGGGTTTCTGTCTTAGGCTTTTAACCATACCCACTTTATTAAAAGAAGATTGGAGGAAATCCATCAACAAAAGATCACAGTGGTCAAAATTATAAAGACATTTCTGTCCTCTGTTCTACTTAGTGACATACAATCCATCAAGCATTAAACAACGTAATTCCACTGAGATGAAACAACCTGGACAAGTTCCTTCTGAATAGGAAATACTGTGAAGCATGCTACAGGCTGTAGCAATAAAGTTCACTACAGTGGTGAATTTTAGATGCCTACCCTATGGCCAGTTTGCGATTGACGAGTTGTGATGAGTTTGTGATATGCTGAGTTTTTCTTGATAACTATATGAACCTTGTGTAAATCACAGTACTTACGATGAACTAAGACCAAATTTAAGGAACTACTGAAGGTGCAAATCAGCAAGAAATATTTGTTGCTTTTTTTTATACCCACATACATTTTTGACTGAGGATACAGACTCCTTACAGAGGGTGTTACTGCCAAAGAGTACCCCTCATGTACATCAGTTGCCATGTCTAGCAGAATTCAACTGCTTGTGGCTGTTCTCCAGGTCCCAGAGATAATTTTTAAGTTATGACTTGGCTCACTTACTGATTCTCCGCAAACAAAGACATGCTTCTTTCATTGCTCTTGTATCACATCCTATCAAAATGCATTGTGAAATATTTACAAACATATATGCTCACACATGCATCTCCGCAGGTACTTAAGCCAGGTTGCATTTTGTCTGGGACTTTCATCTATGACAAAGACACTCACGGTGCATCTAAAACCTCATATTCCACAGTGATAGTAGTAAGGAGCTTCCAAGCATGAGATGATACTACAGTTACTGCAAACTGTTCCACATGGGAAAATGTCAAAACACTGGGGTTTCCCTGGTACCAAACAGAAAATCTTAACAGGATGTTCATAGAAAGGCAGCAGCCCAGTCACAAACTTCTGTTGTCCAATCAGTTTTTGGTTAGCTACTTTAAATCTGATATTAATTTAGCGATGCTTTCAAACACTTCTCAGTTCACTAGCCAAAATTAACATCCTTGCAATCCAACACTACAGCCACCCCCATGCCTACAGCAAGCATCACCTCATCCAGATGTTCCCTGCCAAGAGCAAGCATAATACATGTGGAATAGCAATACATATTCTACTTACCTTAATTTAATAATTAGTCTTCTGTATGACAGTGACCACATCTCAAACATTAATAGCCTCCACTGGGTGATCACCAGTATCAGTCACAGCTGCTCCATCATGAATCTCATAAAAATACTCAATCAGTGATGGAGAGGGCCTTTGAGATGCATAGAATGAGTTTCAGATGTTTGCAGAGCCCTCTGAGGTAGGCTGCTGCTCACACAAGGGAAACTCAACCAGGTGTTTGCAGTTTCATGCCTGCTACATAAGTAATGTAACCCATAAAAAGGATATATATATTTTTTCCTCCCTCAGAGCAATTCAGCCAGAGGAAGCAGAACAAATCGGAAGATAAAGAAGCGCTTTTGGAAATGAAATCTTGACCAATAAGGGTGAAATTCACCATAGTATTATAGCATCCAACAAGAAAAGGCAACAAGATCTTTTGGTGGGGGAAGCCTTGAAGTGTTTTAGAGGTATAGGATGTACAGAGAATGCATTAATATTGAATATGAATGCTGAAAAATAGATTTATGTCTTTGTGACTGCAATGTTCAGACTTTCACCAAATTTTGTGAACTATCTCCCATCTTGCAGACAATTTTTAATTGTAAATATATACATCTAAACTTCTATCCTGATGGCTTCAGTGTCTGAAGTTACGCTTCATGTTACAGTTTTCTTCTTAAATGCTTCATGTTACTGAAATGCAGTGTACAAAATCTTGACTAATTGATCCATACCACACAGCAGGACAGTCATCTCAGGTCCGAAAACAATAATTATAGCACATGTTGGTCTTCTATGCTATTTATTATACAGAGGGTGAGTGGCTTTTAAGGCACTCTAGGGCAGGGATCTAGAAAATTTCATAGCTCCATTGCTCTGATAAGGAGTTTTACCTCTTTACCTAGAAGATTTGTATCACTGTAGGCACTGGATTCATAAACCCTGAAAAGAAAATCCAGTGAGAGGGAATTCTCTTAGTTCCCACTGGCAAACCAAGATACCTCAAGATAAGCTTTTTGTGGTATGTGAAAGTATCTATGTCTAGATATAGGCGAGGATATGATATTGGTACAGATTAGGAATGGAAAAGAAAGAAAATCAGCAATTGTTTGGGTGTGAAAGGTATAGCTGTGCAGCGGGGACCTCTGTTGGACTCATACGGGTGCATCTTGAGTTCAATTTAAAGGCTTTGGCGGAGTGGCGATAGAGAAGAACAGCTTGGACATCAGCTCCTCAGATTCAGCCCAGCTCCAGCACAGCCTGAGGCCCAGGGTCAGCCTTAACTTGTGGCAACTGGATACCATCACTGAGGTACCATGTGGCAGCTGGGAGAAGCCAAACCATACCACTACTTTCCCCTGCCCTGGGGTACATGAGGCAGCACTAAAAGAACCCAGGCTGCCAGTCCTAATGCGGGGGAACAAGTTGTATAGCTCCAGCACTGAGCACTGTGAGGCATCTTACACAGCCTGCAAAAGGTTTGATTCTATCTGCCTCCAAATGTCTGTCTGCACACATTCTCCAGTATCCAGAGTGACCAGAGCCTCAGCCTCCTCTGACGAAAAATCCCTTCCAGACTAGCCCTGCTGAGATCTCCCCCGTGGTTAACCCTGCCCACAGGGTTAAACGCTCTTACAAATTATGCTGAGAGTCAGACCTTTGCACCAAGCCCATCATTCCAGCACTGCTGTGGTAGCAGCTGGCGGGATGCCCTCCCATAGCGTGCCCTGGGAGACAGCAGCTCCCAAGGTCATGTCCTGGATGAAGCACTGCAGATTTGAGAGCTAAACGCTGCAAAGGCATCTGGTTTCAATAAAACTGGAAACAGGGCCAAGTTTGGTCTGCACAAGCTTCTTCCAGGTACAGCTGTGACGTCTTATCTCAGAAGCATCTCAGCTTTCATACCCTTGCACTAAAAGTCAAATAAATAACTGCACACACCTTTGGCTTATGTGGCAATCTTTTTAAAACACATTAACACGCTCTCTGCGCAGATGAGCCAGTAAGAATTACAAAGATTATGAATTACAGGGAAGAATAAATCACAATGTGATCCTCTGAACATCCTTTTGGCTCTTTTGTTTGTATTCCAGGATCCAGAGGAGGTTGTTTTCTGAAAAGTTCTATACAAAACATAAGACACCACTGGCAAAAGAAAGGAAAAATGTCCATCCTGCTCTCACGTGTGAGAACAGGTTTCTCTAGTTTAGTTTTAAAAACAAATCAGTCTATCTTTCCAAAAAGGCCAGACACAAAACCAACAATATAGTTGTTTTCAGACACACTTAGCAACACTATGCTTTAGCCATTTAGGTAATGCCAGATTAAAAAAACATTACCTCTTTTATAAACCCAGTTCGTAAACCTTCAACTGAATCGTGAATTTATGTATTTCATAGATGCAAAAACTAAGAAATAGAAGTTGAATACATTCTTATACTCAGCGGCTGTCTCAGAATACACATGTATTCTCCTCAGGATTGAAGTCTATACAAAAGTGGACAGGAGGCAGCTGTTTGGACTGAGTACAAAAATCAGGTTTGGTTTTCATTTCTTGCCTTTCTCCTCAGAGATCATTCGGACAATGACCACGATGAGCCAAATTAACTTCTTTTTCATTATTCAGCCCAATCCGATTATTTGGTGTTTACTAGTATTTAAAATATCTGTTTTGTTTGTTTAGCTTTCAATGTGAACAGTAATTCAGATCCGTTGTAGCTTATCCTCTGATACTCCTGGCTTTTCTCAAGTGATGAAAAAGCAACACTATCAGGTATCAGAGTCAGTGTGACTTGCAGACAAAGGGAGAAATCCCTTAGCTCACCACTTTTGGACTCAGTCAATCAGACATCTTTCCTTCAGAGGACAGTGCAAGTCCTCAGAATATTTCCCCTGCAGCATTTGCCTAGTTATTGCCCTACAAAGCAATGAGCAGAGCTCCTTAAAGGGAGAGGAAGTTTTCCTGCAAACTTGAGGATCTCCTGGTGCAGTTTGCTTTCACAGACCCTGATGCTTGTTTTGCATAAGATATGTGAAAACATGAAACACAGAATATATCTGGGGCCAAAGATATTATTTCGTTGCGAAGCAACTGAACCCTCAACTTCACTAGCTATCGGTCAGTCTGAATCTTGTATTCTAAGGCTGCAAAAGCAGATACTAAATCTGTAGCTGCTGTGACATGAAACTTTGGGTATTACTCAGCACAAGAGCTACACAAACGAAAGTTGAACATCACATGTGCACCATACCCAGCTCCAAAAAACAAGCACAGTCATTAACCCTTGCTTTGCTCCACTGTCCTGGCTATGGGCACAAACCCATCAGAATTAGGCATGGGGTTACTTGACACCATCGTTCTAACCATGCCTTTCCAACTGGGAGAGGCTGTGATCATCCAGCACTAGAAAAAAGCCAGGGAAATCAGGGTAAAAGGTTCTGGTTGAAAAATAATGCAGGGCAAGGACGGGCTTGCCTCAGAAGTACAATGAACAACTTCGTATGCATTACTATAATGAGATTTTGCTGAAAGATTGGTTTGGTACTGCTGAACCTCAGGAAATCTGTCTCTCCTGTGCTTTTTGTTCTATTTCTCTCCAAGATTTCCTTTTTTGGGAGGTGCGAGGAGAATGGCACAGATTTGCAGGAGGAGGATGGTCTGCCATATCCACACTTAGCTAGCAGGAATATCATCAGTGGGAAGGTTGGGCACAGGAACTTGGGAATACAGAAAGACTGAGCTGCAGCAGTGCACAGCTGAGCACAGGGAACACCAAGATCAAAACAGATCCTCCCCAGTACCAGTGCTAGGGCAGGTAAACTAGGACAGATGGAGCAATGAGCAGCTTCTCTGTGGGAACTCTGATGAATTAGACCATTCAACGCTGTCCACCAGGAAAACATGTGCTCCATGCAAAAAGCAGGATGCTGCTGTGATTTGCACTGATACAAAATAAAGCCATGTAATGGCAAACAAATGGCAGTGCTCTGAATTTCTAATGGTGTGCCTTCAGTCAGGGTAAGATGCACAGCTCTGAAAAAGGTAAGAAGGGGAAAACGTGCACACAGCAGCTTCTAAACAAAAAGAAGTAATGACAGGATGCAATGCACAGGACAATATATCAGTATCTTTAAAGTTACTAAAGTGGAAATGGTTAAATTAAATTACATTTCAGCGCTTTTTCTGGTCTGACAGAGTTATCATGAATATTATAATCAGATTGATAATTTGGATATCTTAGCAGAACAGAAGTACACAGTCTCCCAAAAATGTTAGATAGCATCAGCATGGAAATCCCACCAACAGGAAATTTCAAAGATCTCCAGACAGATCCTTAACTGCTTCTGTGGCAGTTATGGTGCTTCCTTCTAAAAGATTATTCCTTGTTATTTAATTTTTACAAAAGATCTCCACTAACAATTAACAAAGACTCATATCTGAAACAACGATCTCACTTGAGTGTTAGGTAGGAGGAGATCATAATTTTGCACAGTGGCAGACTCAGTAGACAAAGGGTGGCAGCTTCACCATCCCACAGTTCCTCAATCAAGCTAATTCACAGTGTCACAGCCAGCAGGATCCCACAGATGCAAAATGCAACCTTGACCGGGTGCTTGGTGACCCAGCCTGTCCTCAACAGATTTTCCTGAACAACACTACTGAGGACAGGAGGATACAAACACAGTGTTCAAAACAGCTGTTGTTTAACTAAACTGAGCAATTAGCTCAACAGCCTGTTCACCCATCAAGAATGAGCAAAGATACCACTCGGATCCCTGCAAGTTGTACACTAGTTCTGCTAGAAGCAGATTTCTTACTGCTGCTGTAAAAGGTAGCAGATATGGGAAGATTTTCAGAACTTCATCCTTAAGCATTAATAATTATACGGTGAGTGAGACAGAATACAGCAAGGGAGGGAAGCCAAGACCTCAAAGTAGACATTTTTTCCAAGCCACAAATGACATCTCAACTCTCCTTGTCCACAGATTTTAAGAAGCATTCTGAGTTGAACTTCCCCTGCTGCTGTTGCATACGTCTGCCAATTTTTTTGTGCAAATTTTACTCCATTTTTAGTCTACCGAAGTCATACTTGCTTCATTTGGACTTTTACTGGGATAGGAAGTGAATGAAAAACCTGAGCAAGGACTTTGGAATGTGGCTGAGATATTATATGTCTTTGCATGTGTGTTTATTCATTTTTAAACATTATTATTTATACTCTCTGGAAGCAAGAGGGAAAAAAAAAAAAAAAAGAGGGGATGTACTATGGGTTAGTTTAACAAAATAACAATGATTTGCACTGCTACTGACAACTATCTTCATTCTCCAGTGTTGAGATGTGCCAGATGGTGAATTTGGAACAGTCAGCAGCAGAAAATGCAACCATCCCAGGTTCAGGGAGTCTCTGAAAGGAGGATTTGGAAACTGGAACTCCACATAAGAATACAATCCAGAAGCAGATCTCACTTTAATTGAAGAGGTGGCTGTGGGTAGCATGCAGTACATAAAAAGTGCTTTAAGGTCTCTGTTCTATTATTTGTCTCCATTCAGCTTCTGAAAAGAGGAAGGAAAATTCTCTTCTGAATATATATATACAGAGAATTTTGAAGGAGATGCTGACTTAACACAGAAGTCAGCTTAATAAATACAACCACATATCACTACATGCAGGAACCTAGAGCAGAGTTCAAGTTCAGTGTTTTTGGGAAAGACACAGTGAGCACACCGGTTATACATGCTACTAAAGCAAGTATTTTCCAATGATAAGTGGGATTTCACACCTAAATGTTTTCAGAGTGGAAAAAGCATCACCCAAGCAGCCCTATTGGGACAGCTATGGCACAGAGACAACATTTGAGCCTGGGCTG
The DNA here is from genome assembly GCA_023055505.1 of Callipepla californica brunnescens. Classification (NCBI taxonomy): domain Eukaryota; kingdom Metazoa; phylum Chordata; class Aves; order Galliformes; family Odontophoridae; genus Callipepla; species Callipepla californica. The sequence continues at coordinate 652,958 of JALIRH010000048.1, read as the reverse complement.
AGATTCAGATCCTTGTTTCCTTTTTCTTAACAGATTCAACATGGAAAGAAGATGAGCTATAGAGTGTCATACTGATGTCCCATAACTCTGGCATCTAACTTGTCATCTAGGAGTCCTCTGTTCCCCCTAACAGTGAGAGACAGACATAATAACTGGATGAGTCACCTCATCGTAAGATGCATGCCCAAAACACACTGGATAAACCCCACCTTTTAGGATACAAATCTCTTCTGACTACACTCAGTGCCTAAAAGCTGAACCCCAGCACTGAGTTGAGATCTGAGTGTCTAAACCGAAGCATCATATCATCTTATGTAGCCAACAGTGTCCCCTGTGGCCACTTACTGCCTTTCCAGAGGGGCACAGATCTCCCACAGGATCCTTTTAGAAGACAACTTATATTTGCCAGTCCTGTCAAAACATCCTAAACAACTTGGCAACAGCTGCAATGATGTCAGGTATTTGAATTACTGAAATATTACAGAGAAATTACCATGTAAAGCCAAATTAATTATGTGTTATTAATTTTTTTTTTGCATTCAAGAAAACCAGCAAGACATTTCAGAGCAAAGGACTATTGAGCACACTAGCTGTCTCCAACTCTGGTAGTAAAATGGATGCTAAGAGAAGAGAAAGAATGAGACAAGCATATATGAAACTTCCCATTAGTAATGTCCCACTCTACAACTATTTAAAAATCAGAAGCTCTAGATTAAGATGAGGTGTCTGTGTATTTAACAATGCTCACCACTTTTCTCTTCCAAGAATATGTTCAGTCTGCCCTTGAACTCATACTGATTTTTACCAAAGACGGAAGCAAAACAAAACAAATATCCTCCCTTTGCCAACCACTTAGCTGTACAGATATGCATCCAGAAATAAAGTCCTCAAAGTTCATGCTATCATCGTTGGCACAGTGAAAGATAAACTAGAGTAACAGAGCAAAATTAATTTTGAAGTATCTTCTCCTAAAAATTATGTTGAGAAGGGTTATAGGTAAGGCACGTAAGCATCCACTCATTCCCAGACAACCCCACGAAGGCAGAGGCAGAAGGTCAAAGACTGTGCTTAGCATAATCAGTTCTTAGTCACAAAAATACTGTTTCTGTCAAATTCTGAAGTACCATAAGGAATCACATGATGATTTTTTAATCTGCATTGAGCAATGAAAAGAGGTTGTCCTACAGACAGAAAATAAGATTCCTTCAATCTGTATGTTTACTCGCTAATCTGTAGTAAAAAAAGCACACCTTCAAAGTCATTTTTCATCATTGACCTCTACAGTCGTACATACTGCTTCTCTTAACTTCCTCTGTTGATCCAAAATTTAAAGCACATTCTTCCGAATCTCATCCACAAGTATGAATTTTACAATCATATTTCTGTCTCTGTTTTTTTTTTGTAGGCTATTTATCAATTAAATTTAAATTTGAAAATATTTCAAAAAAGTATCTTGCATGGAATATAAATGCAAGTTTGTAGTAACAGAAATACCAAGATTGGCAAAGATATTTGTATGAAAATTCTGCACAGAAAGTACATTTAAATGAAAGTTGGGAGAACAAGTCAACAGTGTATAGCTAAACATAACAAAGTAATAGCAATTATTTAAAAACCACATGTAAAATAAGTAAAATAAGGATATTTCTAACAGTTCTGACAACAAGCTATAAAAAAGTGCAAAGGTAGAGAAATTAAGCAACCTTAGCTCTGCCTGGCAATGATACAAAAGGATAATACTTTTGTCTCAACAGGGATATGAATAATTGCCAGAGAAGACAGGAAATTAATTACCTGGACAGAAGAACTGATATTTAACTCTTGCTTTGAGATACAGTTGAAGATACGTAACTAAATTATAGCACCACTTCTTAGGCTGCTCTTCCTCATAGTATCAGAAACTTTATTTCAAGCACCATCAGGCAGACTGTGATGCACTGAACAGTTTTGCAAAGCCAAAATAACTCCTCTGGCACCTCTGGACTTACTCTTTGAACACCCAGGTGCATAACAAGGGTGAGACACATACCTGGGGCCTTTCAGGGGACCAAGTCTCGGATCTGTGATGCTGAGCACAGTGAGCAGCAGTACAAACTGGAGAGACTTTGGTGGATATTTTCCTAAGTTTACTGAGTTCAGGAGAGGTCTCTGAGGAAAAGGAGGATGACATAATGCCATAGCTTAAAAACTGAACCTATAAAGACATAGTAGGAAACTACACACTAGTCAGTTTGACGTGAGTTGTGAGCAAAAGCCTTTGAAATTCTTTTAAGAGTCAAAAGGGAGAACATTTGGAAAAGCATAGATTAACTGAAAATAGTCAGCGTGGCTTCAGGAAGAGGAGGTCACCACGGCTCACTAGTAGAGGGGAATTCTTCACGGATGTTACTGCTGGGCTAGGCAAGGGGCTGTGGTACACCACTGCTGGGGATGGGAGTTCCTCAAAGCCATCTGACAAAACCTGCAGAGGTAATTAATGGGCAAGGCATGGAGTTTATGGAACTGGAGGGGACCAGGCACATTTGTACTGAATATGGGCTAATGGAGAGATTACAAAAGATTACCTAAAATGGAAAATTTTAAAGTCACAAAGCAAAAGAGGGCTACACAGAGCACTTTGGGAACATAAACTGGTTTGAAGGAAAATAAAAAAGAAGAAAAAATAATAAAAAAGGAAGGCTTCTTACTGATTCAGCAGATGGCAAGATCACCATGTTGCTTTCCTTACAATACTCAGCAACGATATGGGACAGTACTGAGTTGCCAAGGATTTCAAAGCCATTGGCAAATAAGCCCCTCAATGCACTGTAAGTCAGGCAAGGATATCTATGGCCTTTTTTACAAGAGGGAAAGCAAAAGCACCACAAAGTTAGTGGCTTGCCCAAGCTCACACCTCTTTCTTCATCTGTCTGGCACGTCAGCAGCACTCGCAGGAGAAAAGAAAATCTGGCAGTAGGATCCAAGCATCTAAATCAAAGGGAAATTATTTTTTTAATTCCCTGTTCTGAAAGAAAAATACTTCACATTTTGGGAGCAAATCTCTTGAAATGAGGCAATGATGCTGATTGATCTCTGGGGATTTTTCCGCTGAAACCCATGTCTGTCCTCCGTGGGGATGAGGCAAGGAGGGGCCAACAGCACAAGGGGCACTCAGACACCCAAGGAACGATCAGGGTGAGTTCTTCCAGGGAATACCTTTGCAGCAAGATGGTTTTCAAAAATCACTGACTCTTATCTCCCAGTACAAATGTATTACATTCACCTGAGCATTCAAATACATAGATGGAAATAATGCCACAGTGCAATTCCACCTGGCCAGAAAAGTGAACAGAAAACCACTCGTGACACTCAAAGATGTCCTGATGTAATACAGCCCACATACACTTACTGCTATTGTCACAATATTGCTGATGGAAAACTCACTCCCTCCGGTTTCATTAGCAGCCCTCTGTTGTCACTGAACACCCTGATTCCCCGCAGATGCTACATGGACACAGCTCTGCTAGCCATGGCAGTGCTGGTGAGGAAATGCTGTGGCTCAGCCAGCAAGGTCCTTTTTGTGGAGAGCTTGGGTGGCAAAAGCCATCCTGTCCACTGGGAAAGATGAGCACTGCTCTTATGTCACCAAGCCAAGCCAAGCAGCTCTGTCCTGGGCACGGAGAGACCGGGGCCACTCCACCACCCACAGGGCTGAATCTTCCCTGCAAACAATGAATCATGAAGCCATGGATTTCACTTAGAAACCTTTTCCAGGCTTCTCCAGCTGTCGACAGGAACTGTAAAGGCCAGGACTTTCTTCCGGCTGCCTCTGGGTTTTGAGGCCTCTTTTTCCTTTCCTTTACTGGTGCTTCTTTGCTCTGTCTTGCATATTGTAATTAGCTTTTTTGGAGGAGTTTTACAAGACAAAGATAAGAAGATAATACTAGGCAGTTGTTTGTCTTCACGTGCTCCCTCAGAAAAAAAAAAAATAAAAATAAAAGGACTCTCAAGGTCTGAGCTTCATATCTGAACCATTATTTTAGGGACAAAAGGACAGAAATGCTCTGGGCAGTCAAGCAGAGAACTTTAAAAGGAATCCATCTGAAATGCAATAAGACAAATATTTGGAGGGATTTTTGAGGAATTCCAGTGTACACCCCCCACACCTATTTTATTAGCTTTACCTGTTTCTGATGAGGCAGCCACATTCTCCTAGTGACTGACAAAAGCCACTATTCTACCAATTTGTAATAAGGATCTTATGTGGCTGCAGGACTGTTCTACCCCACAATAAAGGAAGGAGCTTTTTGAGCCATGAGCAGACATTACCATTTCCCAGCCACACTTTTAGGGAAGAGACATATTTGCTTTCCTTCACAAACTAGATCTTGAGTCAGCTGAGTGTAGGGGGGAGACAGCACAATAAGTATCGTTAAGCTACAGGGTAATTTTTTTAATAAAAAGTTGTGACCTGTGTCTCTCCTTTGACAGATATCCAATCATTTATTAGCTCTAAATCCCGTGAGTTTGGATTCATTGTTCACAACTTGGCCCACAAATTGCAACTACACTCATCTTCCCTTTGTATATTCATCACTGTCCCAGATCTAGCGTCAAGTTGGGAACCATGCCTGCACACCTTGCTTAAGTGGCCTCTGAGCTCACGAAAAACTGTAGATCTCCTCCCTATATGGCTTAAAATATCAAAAGATAATAATAATTTAAAAAAGTAAATATCAAAGGATATGCAATTAAACAATGTGATGGAACTCCACAAAGGCCAATTAATTATAAAGATATAGATGAAGCCTTTAGCTCAAAATGGCTGCCACAAAGGATGCAGAAATACTAGGATTCCTCTATGATAACCCTGTTTTTATGTTAAGATATTATTTCTGGTGAAGCAATGATGTGGTGTCCACGAAAGAGCTAAATAAAGCTAAATAGTCTAGCAGATGTTGAATGCAAATTTGAGCCCCATGAGGAGGAAGACATTTCTCACAACACTGGGCTACAGCCCATATATTCTATTCTGCACATATCCCAGTTGTTGTCTTTTACTTCTATATATCTTTTTTCAATTTTTTTTTTTTTTTTTTGGATATGTGCAACTGGTATTCAGCTTACACAGACTGCCACAAGAAGAGAAATAACAGGCACATGATCTAACAAGAGCGGACTACAGCATCTGTCAAAGAAATGTCTAGATACAAGCCTATGAATTCACAGGTTTCTACCTGAGAAGGAATGGGAGATCTAGAAAGAGACTGGAAGATGATTTGAGGCTTAGATGACAGAGAATTAGAGAATTTGAAGGTCTGAGGATTGGATTTAGAAGAGCTGGGGATGATGAAAAGGAAGTTGGATATTTGGTTATTAGGTGTGATGATAATGAAGGAATGAGGGGTGATATTGGCACCTTCTTCCCTCTGCCCACTTGGTAATCTTTCTGAAGGGAGGAGGACTAACTTTCACTCTAACACACATGCAGATAAATGCATATGCCCCTACACCTACTCCTCATCTCTTTTTTACTAATTGGAACAGAGAATCAGATTTTTATTCTACTGATAGTGCTTGGGAGAGTAGGAATGTCTTCCCTTTCAGTGGTGATCTTGACACCTCTAGAACAATGACTTTTTAACAGTCTTTCTAACAGGAGATCTACAGATGCTGTGGCTCCTTCATCCCATTCACTTCATCTTACACCTTAATGAGAGGAAAACATATTTTACTCTCCATACCTCTGCTTCTTTTTCACTATTAGATAAAGACTTCAGTCTGTGAGAACAGATTTAGATGTTCTAGACTGAATACATGGGAAAGCACCATCAGAGGTTATGTTCTGGACATGGCATGCCAGAAGAAAATCAATGAATCTGGACTATGTTGTCTTTCCTGGGAGAAAGACTTGCAGCAGTTTGGGGATAAGTAGTAAAAAGAACACTTCTTTTTTTTTTTGTTAAGATGTCACAGGCAAATACACTTGCTTAACACAAGCTGACCAGAATATTTGCCTATGCTTGAAAAACTAGAGGAAGACCATAGATAAACTTGGTGCCAGAATACACCGGCAAACACTTTTTCTGGATAAATAATATGAACCAGAGTGCTTTCTCAGCATTGTTATGAATTTTTCACATGGTTTTATAAAAGCTAAAAGAATTGAGGGAAGTTTTATGAGGTCCCTCAGAAAACACTGAGTTGAGGATGGGCAGAAATATGGAGTGGCTTTCAGACAATGAGGGATTCAACAGGTCAGAATTCATCTGAAACAAGATGGCTGTGAGAAGGAGTGATGGAGAAACAAGATGGCTGTGAGAAGGAGTGATGGAAACCAATAAACTAATGAATTCTGTGCTTAACTATTGTTCTCTGGTTATTACAATCACAGAATCATAAAATCATAGAATCACAGAATGGTTTGGGTTGGAAGGGACCTTTAAGATCACCTAGTTCCAATCTCCTGCTACAGGCAGGGACACCACTCACTAGACCATGTTGCTCAAAGTCTGCTTCAGATCCCACCGTGAGCCTGGAGCCCCGCACTATGTTACCAGAGGAGTCAGAGCCTCCTCTGGATCCTACCTCCAGCAATGAGATGCGCCATTTCCTCAATGTAATCTTCCTCTTTCTCTTTGTTTTCCCAGTGACATGGCCTTGGTCAAAAATTGGGTGATGAATATGATTAAGTTGGAGCTTGAGGGGATGCTCCAGACACCAAGATGACAGGGAAGATGGTTGAGGAGCTCAGCCTCAGGGAGATCTACCTGGGCAATGTCCTACCTCACCTCTTCAAAGCCATCAGGCTCATCTAGCCAGTGGTCTGCAACAAGAAGGGCTGCCCCAAAGAGGTGGGCTCTGAGGTGGACCTGGAATACAATGGCAGCTTCCATCTGGCCACTGACTCTGATCTGGTCTTTGGCAAGTCAGCCGACCTCTTAGTCAAGATTTCCAGGGTGATGAGGAAGCTGAAGCTCATCTTTATGCACCTGCTCTTCATGTGCTGGTCCTCCTTTATGGGTGACCTGGTGATAGTCTCTCTTCCTCAAAAACAAAAAACAAAGATTTTCATTAGAATGGGGATAAAGCAGAAAAATCTTGATAGGCCTAAGTATTATTGCACAGAATAGTGAAATGAAAGATATATAAAAAGATTTTTAAAATCACACAGTCAGTTGCAAACCAGACTGTGACTACTAAATGTCTTATGTGATGATTGCCCTCTGTCCGAGTCAGGAAAACCACACGTGCAATCCCATTTGCATAAAAGGATGGAAAAGCAGAGGTGATTTTTCTTACAAAGAACTCGATTCATTGGACTTCAACCTAACTCCCAGGACTGGAAGTACAGAGGATATCCAAAGAGGTGTCTTTCATGACATTTTTCTATCGCCTCATTTTTAAAAAGACTGTTAAACAGGGTTATGTAAATTATGTACATATGCACACACACCTCTATAGGAACACAAATATCTGCCATTTCTGAGGCACATTTACCTTTTCACATTTTTATTTCATGAAGAACACAGAAACACCACTGCAAAGATCAAGTCATCACCACTGCCAGTAAGCTTTTTCCATTTCATAATTTAAAAAAAAAAAAAAAGAAATAGTAGTGACGTACATGATTCTTCTATCCCTTTTAAAACTCATTTCTACATTTCTATTTGATGCATTATGTTTTAATATACCACAGAATTACAGAACTGTAGCAGCTGGAAGGGACCTCTGGAGACCATCCAGTCCAACGTTCCTGCTAAAAGCAGGATCTCCCTCAGTAGGCTGAACAGGAAAGAGTCCAGGTGGGATTTGAATATCTCCAGAGAAGGACACTCCACAACCTCTCTGGACAGCTTGTTCCAGTGCTCCGCAAGCCTCAAAGTGAAAAAAAAAAAGTTTTTCCTCATGTTCAGATGGAATTTCCTGTATTCCAATTTGTGCCCATTGTCCCTTGTCCTGTCACCAGACACAAATGAAAAGAGCCTGGCCCCATCCACTTGATTCCCTCCGTTAGATATTTATAAGCATCAATAAGATCCCCTCTTAGTCTTCTCTTCTCCAGGTTGAACAGTCCGAGGTACCTCAGCCTAGAGAGATGCCCAAAACTGAACATAGTACTTACTTGAGCACTGAGTACAGGGGGACAATCACTTCCTTGGTCCTGCTGGCCATATTATTTCTGATATAAGCCAGGATGCCATTGGCCTTCTTAGCCACATGGGCACACTGCAGGGTCATGTTCAGATGGCTGCTGACTAGCATCCTCAATCCTTTTTCCCCCATGGTACTTACCAGCCTATCTGCCTCAAGTCTGTAGGGTTGCACAAGGTTGCTGTGGCTGAACTGCAAGACCCAGCACTTTGTTGAACCTCATACAATTTCTCTCAGTCCATTGATCCTCATTACAAGACAGACAATGAGGCCCTGGAGCATGTCCAGAGAAGGGCAACAAAGGTGTGAAGGGTCTGGAGCACAAGTCTTGTGAGGAAAGGCTAAGAGAACTGGCATGGTTTAGACTGGAGGAGAGGATGCTCAGGGGAGACCTTATTGCTCTCTACAAATACCTGAAAGGAGGTTGTGGTGAGGTGTGGGTCAGTCTCTTCACCCACATAACTAGTGATAGGACTAGACGGAATGGCCTCAAGTTGCACCAAGGGAGATATAAGTTGGATATTAGGAAAAATTTCTTCTCTGAACAAGTGGTCAAGCGTTGGAATGGGCTGCCCAGGGAAATTGGGAGTCAACATTCCTGGAGGTGTTCAAGAAGAGGTCAGATATAATACTAAGGGACATGATTTACTGGGGAAAATATTGGTGGTAGGTGTCTGGTTGAACTAGAGTATCTTGGAGGTCTTTTCCAACCCTGGTGAGTCTATGATTCTATGATCCAGCCTTTCCAGAACCCTCTGTAGAGCCTACTCTCAAGCAAATCAACATTTCCTCTCAACATGGTGTCTTCTGCAAACTTATTGAAGGTTTGTCGAAGTAATAGACTTTATGAGTACATCTGATGAGATTATCTGAGAAAACAATGTGCTTTTCCTCTGTTTCCTGAACAGCAATATCATCACAACTTTATGAAATCAAAACCAGAAACATAGGAAATCACAAAGCGGTCACATCCCCATCAGGCCAGAACCTGAAGAACAGCACATACTTCCTTCTCTCCATTCCAAGCTTCCCTATGCCTTCTCTTAATTATTCACCATACAAATCTTTCATGGCCTAAATGGGGTGTTGAGGAAATTAAAATAAAAATAAAACAATGGAGATGACCTTAGAAGAATTAAGATGAGGTCAGAAGCTGATCTATAAATTACAGTTACACAACAAAAAGACTGTTACATTTCACCTGATACACATGAGAGGACATCAGAGGTTCACCTTGTTTCATGTCTTCTTCATGTCAGTATTAATACTGACATTCAAGGTATCTGAGTCCCCGGTGAACGTGTCGCTGGCATTTAAAGAACAGCCTCATGCACCTCCATGTAGATCAGAGATCCATTTGCAAGTCACATAGTCTTACTTTGGCTTTTACAAGACTAGCCCGCACATTCTTTTGACTGGAGCTTGATGAACCTTGTTTTAATGGAGAACATATAATTCATTATCATTCTCCTAATTTTTCATTATTATACCTGTTAACAGGAAACAAAAACATCTTTCCTTTTAGCTCACCACTGATGCTGAAAGTCTTCCACAGGAGGAACATTCTTTCATTATACACAGGTATAGACCATGATATACAGAACCCCAAGTGAAGGGCACCACTGAAATAACACAGCTTACCACTGGAAATGAAACCGTGAAGCGAGAGAGCTGAAATTCATTTTAAATATTATTTTCGCAATGTTTTGTAATTTTCCATCTATACTATCCATGTGGTTTTGATCTATTTTGTTCTTTACTACAAAACATTCTTATGATAAAATTACCTACTGTAGAACTATTTCCTGTATTAACTGCAGGAATTTTTGTTGTAGCCAGTAACACCCTAAAAACTGGAAAGAACTTTACAAGTTTGATCTCCAAGTATCTATACATCATATTTCCGTTTTTACCTGTGCAGAATGAGTGCAGACTGCTACCAGACTAGAACAACAAAAGGCTGCAGCAGGAGTTCCTGGGTATCGAAGCAAACAACAGTAGTGTCTTTGATCCTCTAAGAATTAAGGGTACTGAGACAATTTCTGCTCCGCAAAGTAAAATAAAATAAAAATAAAAAATAGCCAAGACAAATGGTCCTGCTTTGTCATCATTTTCTACCCTACTTCAGCTCTTCAGGGTACAGCAACCGAAGTCTGCATGTTTAATTATTATATCCAATGCTCAAATGCAGAAAACATCAAGACTAATTCACTAAGGGTTGACTCATTCCTTTTATGCCTTCGGTACATTCTTAGCTGGTGCAAGTGACTGAGCCAAATGTGTGCTGAACTCATCTGAGGCCTGCCTTTCAGCACAGTGGGACTTTCTATTCAAACTACCATTTAGCATTTAGTTGACATTAAAACTAGTGATTTTTTTTTTCTAAAAGAAACTAACTATATCAAGCACAAAAATGCTTAAAACTTTCCTAAATCAAGATGTTATTGCAAAGTATTTAGTAACCAACAAAATTTTGTCTGAAGAAATTGTATTCAATTTTTTCACTGCATGTATAAGAAATAATGACATCCCAAGAATAGCCAACAAAAACTACACCTTAGATACCATTGAGCACCTAACTTAGGGGATGCTGTACCCATTGACTGATTGATATTCATTAAAAAACTCTGCCCCAAAGTAATTTCAATATTACATTTGATTCCAAAGTATTTATGAATGTTTTATACAATTAAACTTCTTCTCTTACTGATGCATCCCAATGGAACGGAATAAAGAGACAGAGGAAGGCTAAATCAAAACACATCTTCAATGTGATGAAAACTGTTTCCAAAGGGGTGTTTATGCTCATCAACAGCTTGTTGCTGGTTCAGTAATCAGCATCCACTCCTATAGGAGAACCTTCTTCCAAGCAGTTTTATTAGCACTTTAAAATGTTGCAATGAACTGATATTGTACAGATGTCTTAACTTTGTTACATCACAGGAATTTGGACATTGCCAGATTGTACAAGAGTTCCAGAGTCCTATCTCTACAGGTTGCTGTACTAAGGCCTTCAAATGAACATGAAAGAAACCCAACAAGCAAAGATAGAGTGATATCCTTTTCTAAGACGAATGTCTTACTAAAATCAAATAAATACTGGTGTGATAGAGAATCTCTCTTGTATTTTTATTCTCATATGAAAAGATAAGAGATTTTCACATAATGCAAAAACTTTCAAAAAATCACATTGAAACAATCCTTTTCTTTCTTTTTTTTTTTTTTTTTTTTTTTTTTTTTTTTTGCTTTAGAAATCTACAAGCCCTTTGACACAAGTCATTTGAGCATTTGGGCAAGCAGAGTGAAGTCCAGTTAACAGCATGCAGTCAGTTTTGCATTTCACCATATTTTTATCAGTGCACAGTCAGCATATTCACTTCTGACCATTGCATCCTAAGTGATCTCTCGTTCTATGAAACATGGTAGTACAAAGAAAGAAAAAATAATAAAAAGTTAAATACTTAACAATAATAAAAAATAATAAAAAGATTCTTATTGGAGAAAATAATGTGAAGAAATGGAAAACTGATGGATCTGACCAGCAGCCCCTTGAACGTTAATCAAATTGTGATTATCTGTAGAAGGCGCAATACCAGGGTACATGGGTACATCTCAGCTCTGTGCAGGAACTCCACTATCCACAGATATCCCTAACAAATCACCTCCCAAACAGAGAGGAACCAGCTGGGGTACATGGTCTCACTATTTTTGCATATTCCTTCAGGTGAAAAATGTCAAACTTTTCTATTAGTTCCTAATACTAAGCATTTTGTATGGTATATTTTTATATATGCACATGTGGTTAGCAGTTAAATAACAGTTTTTTCTTCAGTTATGCATTTTAGTTCCCTCCACTTACTTCATTGCCTTCTCTAGTCATTTTAGGAGCTTTTTCTCATAGTCATATAATGAATCACTGTGCACCCGGGTCATACCCAAGACCCATCTTCATTCAGTTTAACTAGAGAAACATTCAGGGCCTTACGATTATTTCACTCTTGTACCAAAAGCTGTTAAAAAGCAAAGATGAAATGATGCACACACGAACTTCATGGGACATATGTAATGCTAAAGATCACAAGGGGATCACCAAAGGCAGAAGATATTGTCAGATAGAATTTGTAAACTGCTACATGTATTATTTATTTTTATTACCATAGGGTATTAACCTAGATTATAGATTATTAATTATTTGTTTAGTGTCAGAGCCCTTCTTAGCAGTGGGTAACACACTAAGTAAAGGTTGTTTCTACTAAAAAAAAAATAAATAATAAACATCTGAAAAACAGACACGTGAAGTACAAAACACACCAGGAACCTCAGAGATGTGGATTGGCAGCTTTTAAAATTTTTGATTAATACACTCATTTCTTTTGAGTGCTGCTGTTATTAATGAGTTAGTGCAAAGAGCTGTAATCAGAACCTGTAGACCATTTGCTAGGTGCTCTGAAAACACACATGAAGTCATTAAGTTCGGAAAACTAATGGAGACAAGAATGTGAGCTGGAAATAAATGGGGTGTTGAGGCCAGAGTAATTATTAGTGTTACTGAGAGAGCAACAAAAGGAGACACGACGTGAGACGAGATCTCAGACATCCGTTAGTGTTTCTTCCTACCACATAGGAAAGACAACTCCAGACAAGGAAGAGTAAATGAAGAAAGAAAGAGAAGAAACAACAAGGGAGACTTGCCTCTAACATGCCTAAAGAGCATACTGTTTTCTCCTTCTGCTTCTTAGTATATCTATCTAAAATCTCTCCTGTTTCTGCACAGAAGACAGATAAGCTTGGCCCACGCACCTAATGTTATCAAGTCAATATCAAGATTGAACGTGGTTTTGATATTCAGGTTGTCCTCTCTCTTTCCACAGCCAGAGCAGAAACAGTTGAGCCAAGGCAGAAGTTATCTTCTTAAGGATAAGAATTAATCCCAACACAGGCAATCCTGATCAGCTGCTATCTCAGTCTGAGCCACTGAGACGTCTCTCAGCAGAGGTCTTGTAGCATGATTTTTTTTAAAGACAGTGAATCTCTATTCACAACTATGACTAGACATGTCTGTATCTAAGGCATAATGGCAGGTCCATGACACTGAGTTGCTTAAGCATAAAAAGTACAGAAGAGGTAGCACTCCTCAGTGGGCTCATCATCTCCCTTCTCATTTTCTCCCTTTAAATATCCTACCTTCCATTTCATAAAAAGCTGCAGATCTCACGGCAAGTGCTGGAGGCTAGGAGTTCTTCTGCAGATGTCACCTGGTAGCAGTTGCATGATGCCATGGGTGCTCTTTGTCTGCTTCACACACCAGACATCATTTAAGTGCAAGTTCTCTAGATACAAGAACACAACCAGATTTAACTTCTTTTTGGCCTTTTGCTAGGACTCTGTCACTGCCAAACAAAGAAATGCATAAACATCATACCGGATGTCTGACATCCCACTCCCTATCATGCATTCTCATGGTTGTCATGTCAGTCTGCAAAGGTTTCACTTTCTGCAGATCACAGCATGACTGGGATCAAGTTTTCCAGCTTGGAATTTACCTACAGCACATGATGAAAAAAGGTGTTCGGATTCTTCAGGTTTTAGATACCACTACCCAGTTCTGCATGTAGGACCGTTAAATGGGAATTTCCTGCAGAGATTTAACAAACATTACCAGGCTCTACTGTAGGAACCCTGACCTTCCTATAGTATTATCCATGATAGATGAGTCTTCATTACTGTAAACTCAAATGGAACCAGATCTGGGGATATAAGGATAAAGAGCACAAACCTTAAGGAAACCAGGCTTCATTAAACTGTGTTTTTCTACAAATAATAGTTAAGAACCATATATAACACCCTCACTTTATTTCTGAGGAACACGATTATGGGTAAGAGAAATGCATGCTTTGTTTATGAAGGGTTGTATTTCCATCATTTATGTGAGGATGTTTCCAATGGGCAAAGGTAGGAGCTGAAACATTGGGCTTGATTACTAGATCTCAGATTAATTATAAACATTAAATAATATGATTAGAAAACCTGTACAGAAATTGCACTGCAGCCCAACTGATGCTATCAGTGCATAATTTTAATGTCCTACTCCAATTTTTATCCTATTCAAACCTCCTTGAGGGAAAGTGTTTCTTGTTTGCTCACATAGTTTATACTCCACTTTTTCGTTTGGACAGAATTCATGTAAGAACAGCAGAATCAGGCACTAGCCACTTTTACTGTGTGCAGCATTAAACCACCTTTTCAGTACCAATCCACAACTTCAAGATGAAGGAGAAGAAAGCATTTTGTACTGTTACGCTACCAGAAAGGCTACCCATCATGTTACTATGGCACTTTGCAGAATAAACTAAAAACAAGACTTCAAAAAACGTGCAACTACCAACTCCTGAGATAAGCGAGGAGCTGCAATTAGAAAGGAAATGAAGAAAACTTACAGTAGGGTGCTTTAATGTGAAATGTGACATTGATAAAATCAAAGGAAACCTGGAATTTGAGCAGTAGATATTTCAACTGATTACCAAAGATAACTTGCATTCCTTGCGAGCGCAGTCAATTTCACATTTTCTCAAAAAGATTAAAAGGCCAGGTAAATGCTGTATCATTAGGAATAACATATTCATATAAAAAAGATTTCCCCTTTTATTTCTGCTAAAGGAGTCAAAGACTTCATGTGGCTTTACACCAGGAGTTGTGTGGGATGGGAAACAGGGTTCTTCATTACTGGAACGAAACACTCAAGAGTTTCCAGAGTAAATGTCCTAAATTTTCCATAAAGCACGCCATATTTAAGGGAAAACCACAGGTTATGCACTGAAACATGCCATAAATGAAAACAGAATTAAGAAATTAAACATATGCCAAGTGCAGTTAACACGGTTATAGATTTCTTTTGCAGTAACAGAAATCAGTTACCATATAATGTTTTGTATCCTACATTTTCTTCTCATCAACAAATG
This sequence comes from Callipepla californica brunnescens, assembly GCA_023055505.1. Lineage (NCBI taxonomy): Eukaryota > Metazoa > Chordata > Aves > Galliformes > Odontophoridae > Callipepla > Callipepla californica. The sequence continues at coordinate 637,866 of JALIRH010000048.1, read as the reverse complement.
CTTCTTGATTTGTATTTTTCTAATCATCTGACTTTTAGAATGTGATTTTTAGGGACAAAAGTCAATAGGATTTGGGGGATTTTTTTTTTTCTCAAACTGTCATTTATGATTAGACTTGATTCTAAGAACTGGCAAAGCTAAACATGAAGCTCTCTGACTGACAAATATTCCAGTTTGTGGAAATAGTTTCTGAAACAGCAGCTGCCCAACAGTGGTGGCTAAGGAGGGAAACATTCACATTAATTGTCTCCTTACCACTCACTCTCCAAAGTCAATCTTCCCTATCGCTATGGTCACACAAGAGAAGGTAGGTCAAAGGAATGAACTATGAATTGTCCTCTACCTCTCAGGTAAAACATAATATGTAAACTCCAGAAGACAAATAACTCTAGTTATCTGCAAGTTTCAAACTGTTATGCATCTCAAACTACTTGCAGCAGAACCTTTAAATAAGATGTATGGATTTTCTGAAGGGACCTGGTCTTTTTTTTTCCTAAGATAGCTAATGATAGGTAAAAATGATCCCACTAGGGGACAAGGCAGTCTCCTGTCATAAGCACCGCCTGATTGATACTGAGGTCTAAACCCCACAGTTCATAGGATTTTCCCTCCTACAATCCCTTTGAAGTAAGTTGTAGGTCTCAGACATCAACACAGAAGGTGGCTGATTCACAGTGAGATGCAGAACGCTGTTAGCCGCCCCTGTGGGAGGACAGTAATCCATCCAAAATTCAAAAGGAATTATGCTTACCGGGACATCCCATTCTGTCACACTTCTGATAAACAAAACATTAGAGAGAGGATAGGAAAGCGTGTTCTGGAGTAGATAGGGAAAACACGGGTAAAAGAACTCAAAGAAGCTTCACAGGCTGCTTTCAAAAATGCATGGGAAGTCTTCCTCAATGGATTTTGCGGTGTGCATTGCTGAAATAAAGTTACTCACAAGGATATGTTCACTGGAAGGTGTTTGCCTGCGATTTGTACCCTCACCTTCTTTAAGACACAGTGACTTATTGAGAAGGTGAAAATCAACAATTTTCAACATGAATAATGAAGTGTGCAGGTTGGAGTCCTAGTGAGTTTCAAGAACCATCATGTTTGCTAGAAAGCATGGAACCATGATAGAGATCATGCTGGTTTCTCCAGTATCCTTAGACAAAGACAAGGCAAGTAGGCAACATGTTTTCAGCGCTGCTTATTGCAAAGGAAAGAACAAAATGTGCATGGCTGCTAGTTAACACAGGGATAGGGAGTATGCACTAGGATTACTATCTGACTCTAAGGGACATGGCAGGAACACAGGGATTTACATCTCATAGCTATCTTTCTCAGCTGAGACCTACAGACACAACTGAAATCCAAGTAGTAAATATTAATAACATTTCCTAAGAGTTAAAGTGATCATTTCAGACACTTAGTATTATTGAGGTAGGTCTCTGGTGTGCCAGTCCCTGTTTCACTCTTATTTTCCTGCTGAGGTATAAGCTTGGCAATGACTAAGTGCATGCTACTTATCTTTTCATTACATGCTCTTTCTTACTCAGGCCCATAGCAGCTAGTTGGTGGACTGAGCTCCATTCTGAGTTACAGGTGACTCTGGAGCAAACCCCTTGGATTCAGTTGAATTACACTGGTATAAAGCAGAGAGGAATTTCCAATGATGGATATAATTTCCATGCATGACATATGTACGTTCCTCAACAGTAATTAAGACCAGATGGTGATTCATATTTATTCTGAGAGTGTGCAGTTATTGCTTTTTCCTGATACCTCGGCAACAGTTTTCTGCCATTCCCGTACACGGCTGCTGCTTTCCCACACATTCGACAGCTAATAAGTTACAAAGATTCCTCAAACAAGCATCTAATTCTATTTTAAACTGAAAAACTTGGCAAGAAATTAGGCAACAGGTGCCTGGTATCCATCTACCATGTATTTACAGCTGGAAGAGTTACAAGCTGGGTCTGCCTAAAAAAGGTTTGGAAATCAGAGTCTCTGGAGGAACGAGGACCCAGGGCTCCACACCAGAATCAGGAGGGCACCTGCCCAATGGGTCCATAGCTGAAAAACAAAGCAAAGAGCATAGACTATGATGTGAGACCACGCATATGAGTGCATGCAGGAATATGAAGTTAACTTACATTTTTAGACCGGTAATTCTGGGACTTTCCATACCCATTCTAGCATGGGAGGATTCCAGAAAAGCCAGCCAGGTTCAATGATTTTTTCAAGCTTCATAAGAGAAACCCTAAAATACTTTAAGTAGATTTATTTTATATGTATGCATGCACATACATATGCATTTATACAGATATGCCCACAGTCCTCTACTTGCTGCCTCTGAAACTAAAAGAGAAACACCTTACGCTGGCAGACACATTAGTACCACTGCGGGAGATAAATAGGACAGTGACTGATAATCACTGTTATCACCTGTGACTCAATTAATTTATCAGGCATAAACCCTGTACAAACACACAGTGAAGGACTCTTTTCCCCCCAGAGATATTTTCAGAGTCTAAACTGAGTCTCTAACAAAATTTATCACACTCTATACTTTGTAAAACAAAAACCTCTAATTGTGTCACTCTTGAATAATGGCTGAATGCAGCATGTAGGTTTTTATCAGTGATCATGTCTCTGAATGGAATAGTTTCCTTTTCTTTCCATAGCTCAATAAGGCAACCAGTGACTCAATCGGAGTGTTCTTTTTCAGGTGGATGAAAGTATGGACCAGCATAGGATGAGTTACATTACAATCCAGAATTGCTCTAAAATCCTGCTTACTCTTCTACCCATTCCAGGCATAAGTATTCAACTGTGCTCTTCAGACTGTCTGCGGTCATGGAGGAGCAGAACAACCACCAACAAACATGTGCCTAAATCCACGTACTACCATCAGAAACCTCCCGCATACCCTTCCGGCTGTCTTGGTATAACTGAAAAGATCACACAGGTGAAGACTGACTAGTTTTAGCTGTATCCAGCTAGTAGAGACAAGAAGGCGTTTTAAAGATCTTGCTTTCTCAATATCACCAGCTCTCATAAGTGTAATTAATGTTTGTTTTGTCCAGAGCTCCAGGTCCTGGAGTTGTGTGGTTATGTGAAACTCCCAGCTTTCATTAAAATAAAAAGTAGACTGTGTGCCTGCAGAAACAAGTCTGAAAACATGATGAACCAAGGGCCTGGATAAAACAACCAAAAAAAAAAGTGAAAAATAAAAAAAAGACAAAAATGCTTCAAAAAGTATTACTTTAAAAAACATGGTTTTAAAACTTTTAAAGTAAATAAATCATATGGACACTGAGGGCTTCAATTATCATTACTAAATGCTAAGACCAGATTTCCTATACCTTACAGCTGAAACACTCATTGCAAATGAAGGTTACCTTATGTTTCAGAGTCTACTTAGCTTCCACAGAGGGAAGAGATGAACGAGCAGAAAGAACAGCAAGAAAAGAATGAAGTTTTTCATACTATGTTGATCAAAAAAAGTGGTCCCAAAACTACCACTCACCTGTTCAAGCACATTGCTGAGAGCAGCTAGGACTGGATGGATTTGAGCCATCCCCAGTAACTTGGCAGACATTATCAGGAAATAGGCGTTGAACACACATACACACACAAAAAACAAACAAACAAACAAAAAAGCCCAAGATCAGAAAGGATCAGGAAAGTCACAACCTGATCAGTCCAAGATTACTAAAACAAGCAAATCATTCACTAGGAATGCTGACCTCTCCTCTCTGAACTGGTATCCATGAATAATCATGGTCATAATTTCAACAGTCTTTATAAAAACAACTCTTCACAAAACATCTAGTGCAATCCTATTCTAGAAGACTTATCTTAGCCCCTGAAGTCATTTGAAGTTTTACATGCACCTGAATTAGGCTCCCTTTTCTTTTACCTGTTCAAATACTCTCTTCTCCCTGTTGCACTATGAAAAGTCCTCAGAAACAACTGGGGAAACCATGCCAATAGTGCACTGGTATATGTAAATGCTCTTGACGCACAGCATAAATTAACTGCAAGAAATGAGAAACTTCCTGTCCCTCATCACTTTCTAGTACAGTTAGCTTATGTAGTATTTGTTACTCCAGATGGTAAAAAAAAATCAAATGGAAATTTATTTATTTAGGTTCACAGAATAGTTGGGAGGGACCTTGAAGATGATCTAGTTCCAGTCCCCTGCTATAGGCAGGGAAGCCTTCCACTAGACCAGGTTGCTCAAAGCCCCATCTAGCCTGGCCTTGAGTGCTTTGAGGGAAAGGGGATCCAAAACCTCTATAGGCAGCTTGTTCAAGCAGTCAAGCAACCAGATTAGTTGTTAGCAACCAGCACTCAGGATGGTTTTCCACACAGGTTCTATATGGATTTACTTAAAATGGCTTGCCAAAAGAAGGAGTTAAATCAGTCTCTCTCCTTCCCAGCACTGATTCTTTCATGTCCTGCAGTAAAATAAAAGTTTAACTCTTCTTATGCAGAATAATTCAATCATCTCCAATTCTGGATTCTTGAGGAAAGTGGGTGGGTGTAAAGTTCTAGAGCCAGAAGTTCAGTGTCACCTCAAAATACACACAAGCATGACCAAGGCCAGTAGAAACTTCTCAGTACCCCCACAGCCAGTTCTGCTTGTTTTCATGACCATTGCAGATTCGGCCCTTGCTGCTACGATCGACACAGCTGCATCCCTACAGGGAGGATTCTAGGTATGGCCACAGCCATTCCCTGGCTCTGAGTTCAGTCAGTAGGTCTTGGCCATGTTGCAGCTATTGATCTCTTTTATCCTCCAAATCATGGCTAAAGGCAGACAGACTACTTTGGGATCCACCCATGGCCTGTGCTCGCTCTTCTTGCCTGCTCAGGAGCTGTCTGTCTGTGAGAGGGCAGGTTGGTGCAGGTAAACATCACACCCCAAAACACACCAAGAACTGTGCCAGTGACTCAAGCCCTTCAAACTGCGTATTTTACAGCCATTCCTCTGGCTAAGAAACCCGGGAACTAGTTTGAATCGTATTAGTAATCTTAAGTCTTAGATCTGATCTATTGCTAATAAACTCTTTTCCAGCAGTGACCAGACAGCAAAACTTTTTTTCTCCCACAACACAAGCTGTTGCATATTGCTGCCAAAACACAGAGCTAAAAGGCTTTGCCTGATTGATCCAAAAGCAACTCAAGCCAGCAAAAGTCTGGAAAATGAATAAAAAGCAAACCAGGAAACCTCACTGCACCACAGTGCGATTCTTTTATTTATCCCTGCCTTCAACATCATGCCCAACTTGAACTGGAAGAGGGATTTGAAGAAGGAAGATTAGAATGATCAAACATATGAAATGGTCTTCATATGAGGAGTCACTGAGTCATCCCAGTCTCTTCTGCTTGGACTTAGGGGGTATGACAAAGGTCTATAAAATCTGGAGTGTCCGAGTGTTGACTGACAGCTCACTGCCTTCTTCAACACAAGAACCAGGAGCCTGGTCTGCTGCACAGAGAACTAGATTTTCACCCAACACTTAGAGAGCCCATGGAGCTCTAACAGATTGCTATCTGGATGCAAAAAGTTTTAATAGATTTGAGGGGAATGTGGAAATAGAACTCCCTTGGGTTACAAAACAGAGAAGATTCATCAGGGCCAGGAAATCCCCTGAGCTGAAAATAGTCGGAGGCTGAAAGAAAAACATTAATGAATGTGCCTGCCCTTCTCTCATCCTTGATTTCTCAGGGTCACTGCAGGGAACAGAGCACTGGGCTAGATGGTCAGGGTTCTGAACCAGTTTGGCCATCGTAATGTCCTTGCTGGTAACACAGACGGACTAATGTTGATATTGCACCTTCTCAGTCAGGGCTGAGGTCACACTAACAATGGCCCAGTGGGAAACACACTGTTTTCAGATGGATCCCTGGTCCTGCACTGCACTGGGAAGAGGCTGGCGCTCCCTAGCACCTGCAGGGCAACCAGGTGTCTGTATCAGCTTTACCACATCTAAACAACATCAAATTATTGCACCACCTTAGACAAAGCATAAGGAATGTGGAAATGATCCCGGTGGCTGCACAGTAGACCATAACTTTGAGTTAACACAGCAAAAATAAACTCAGCATTGGGTTTGTAGCTAGTCTTTTAATACCTTTCAGAGGTGTGTAGCATGTGGATCCTCTCCACATCCTAGCACTGAAACTCAGAATCCTCCCTGATCCAGTTTTGTATTTAAATTTTTGCTGGTGATATTACACAGCATTTGGGAATTAGGGAATAGGGAAGGGTGAGCTATTGCTGCATGCGGGATTTGAAAAGCTGTTTCAGTCAGTTTTCTCTTCTGACACAGGAAACAGTGATTTATTGGTGAAATGCTTAATGCTGCTGGGAAGCTCTGCTGAAGTCCTGAATTTGTGTGAATATTTCCCACATGAGAAAAGCCCAGATGGGAAATAGTCACACAATGGGAGGGAGAAACCTGGAAAGCAGTAAAGTCAACAGAGATTTAATAGTAATAGTGTGCAGCAAATTGGACACACAGTAAAGAGTAATTCAGTAGTGAAACAGTCCAAAGCTGTTTTGAGTTGAGTCACCGTAAGTTCTATTTCAGATGCTGGAATGTAGGATTAATTTCTGGGCATGTAGTTACCTGAAAAACTACATAGCTGGAATGAATTCTGAGGAGGGCAGGAAAGCTTTGGAGGGAAGAGTGAGCAGTTTCCAATAGCACATCCTGAGGGAGCAGTGGGTGTGCAGGCTGCACAAGGGCAGAGCACAGCTATCTGCAGGATCCCAGTGCTGAGCTGAGGGGCCCACAGAGTGCACAGGGCCCTATCCCTAAAGGCAAGGAAGTGTTGAAAAAAGCAAGCGAGAGAAAAGTTGCAGAGGAATTTGCTGAAAGCAGGATCTGTCAGAAGAACCTCACAAGTAACGGAGACATTTGGGACTGCACAAAACGAGCAGAAGGCACAGCAGGAACACTCCATGCTGGCGGAGGCACAGACTTGAAATTTGAAGACTTTCCTAGTGCTGTGCTGTAGAGAATGCAAATCCATGATCTTCTGAGTAATGATGATGCGAAGCATGCAAGCAGATCAAAGCATACACCACAACAGAACATCTACCCTCAGCATTCCGAGGAACAGAGAGAGATCTGGGAAAGCTTGCTCTTCCCAGCTTGAATACACAAAGCAGATACCACACCATTTAAAACAGTGCAGTATCACTGAACAGAAACTACTTCCTAAATCTTACTACCTCATGCCTGCACTGCTAGCTACATGTAACAAACTGCTAAAATACAGGCTTGGCGCAGAAGAAATCTACAACACTTAGTATTCTGATTATACATTTTTTTCCACTAGAGATTTTATGCTAGTATTTTAACGCCTCCAAATCTTAAAGGTTAAATATTAGGGGATATTAGCCAAATCAGACTCCCTCACTCTTCAAAGTGCAGAAAGTCAAAATTACTAGAAATCTCTAATGTGTATGAGGCTCCTGTCATGAATGTTTGCTATTATCTCTTTCACTGCAGAGATTATCACATATCCTTTTATCAGCAAGCTCAGCCTGGGTAAGAGTTAACAAACAGCTCCCAAAATATCAGGGATCCTCAAAATCATTACAGATGCCCCTTATCTGAAGCAGAAAACACAGGCTCTGAAGGACAGTGTCAGGGTTTGAGCTTTAACACCTTATTTCTTAGATCTTTTTGCTTTTCCAGACCACTAGCATTAATTTAACCTAGTGAGCTGTATGCATGTCTGACTTTCAGTTTGCAAGGTAGATCTCTGCAGTGTGGCTTTGCGATGATCCCCCTTTGAAAGACTGAATGTGAGTAAAACCAGAAATTTAAGAAGTCTGGATCAGCATCAGGCACTGGTGAGCACTGCGCGTATCTACTGCTCCTGTTCAAAGCTGGGATAAGAGTGGATTGTTATCTTTGAGTTTATTATTCTGCAGATCCACAAATTCTGGTAAATATAAGTTACAAGTGAAGCTTCAGGAAACATGGTTCTGGCTGTACTGAACTTTGTAAGTCAGAGGAGCAACCAGGCTTCAGGCTAGCTTCTGCAACTGTTCTCACTTTCATTTCAATCATGCTTAAGGATGCACAAATATTTAGTTTCTTCTACTGGTTTTCAATGAAGAAATAAAAATGTATATATATAAAAGTATGGTTTTGCACTGGTGTTTAAAGGAAAATGTGCCTTTTAGATATTAACTACTATTACAGCTCCTTACTTCAGTGGCATTCGGTGATCTCGCTGGAGCATCAAGCATTTTCTGTTTCATGTAGCAGCAAACTCTTGACCATTAGAAACAGTCTCCTGCTGGACATGGGATGCCACTGGCAACATGCTAAAGGAATCCTGAAGAAACAATGCAACTTTGATGTTTACCACTTTAATTTTCATATTTTATACACCTTTTTTCAAGGAGGCTTGTGGGCTGGTGAAACATAGCAGCAGTGAAGACTGCTGCTGTCTTCACTTAGATGTACTGACTCCGTGGGATCCCAACAGCTCTCCAGGGGAGTACCAAAACCTTACAGTGCAATCTTGGGGATAATGTCTGTTTGCATACCTGATCCTAGACAGGAGGAAATGAACCATAACCACCCTGTGGTCTACAGAGGGGGAAGAACAGCTTTGCACCCCGAGCACGACTGGGTCCAACTGAGAGAGATCAGCTTCGTGCCACAGACTGCTGAGCTGCAGCTCCTGGCTTTTGTTTTCCTCCAGGTGAAAGGAAGATTACATCAACTGAAAGGCCCTCTGAGATGAAAAAGCCCCTAAGCCATACCAATATCGCTGGCTGTAATATCAACATTTCACTCCAAACGAGTACTGTTCCGAGAAGGGCAAAGCATTGTTTTTCTATGCCCTCCTTCAGAATAAGCCAGCAATCCTGACGACAGTTTCAGAGGTTAATGTGACAGCTACACACATTCACCACAGAAAATTCAGACGTATCTTTGTTAAGCAACTAAGAAAGGATTTCTTTCAAGGCTGTGTGGCTTTCGAGCCTTGAAAAATCTTATTAGTCAGATAGGGAGAAAAACATATCTCCGACCAACCCATTCCAGGAACTGTAAAGAGAAAGAGCACAATTATGCTGAGCTGCACAGCCAAAAGTTTAACAGATCAGACTCGTGTGCCCTAACACCGTTAGTCTCACTCTGACTTGCTGAGCTGCTTTAAGCCCTCTGTCAAAACGGCATGAGCCCCAGCAATTCATTTCACGAGCATGAGACGCGGGTGTAAGGCGAAGCTGATACAAGGTAGGAGTCGCGGGATCAGTAAGACATGACTCTCATGTCTGAACAAGGCTTTGGGCTGAGCAGAGCTGGCTTAGAGCAACTTTCTCATCACAGAACAGCACAGATAAAGGCAGCAATTAAAATACGCTCTGTGACCCTCTGGTCCTTAGTGCGGGGGGAACCAACACACTCCACAGCCACTGCAAGGCCTTTTCCATATGCCTGTACCATCACCACCACGAAATATTAGTGGTAAAATTCCTTTGTAAGACAAGTTCCCGGAAAATTCTGTAGAAAGGCAGCTTCCAAATTTTACAATTCTATCACTATTAGGAAGGTCTTTTTTCGAACACCTCATTTTGAAAATGAACCCCAAGAACTGGAACAGCTCTGAAGTCTCAGTGGCTCTTCTAAAAAACTAAGCAGCCACCCTTTTCCCATTTCCTTACTTCTTAAACTATAAAATAAAAACTCCTTTTCTTAAGTAGTCACAATTTAAAACTGAATGTTTTTGCATCGGGAAGCAGTCACACGAATAAAAACCAACATTGTGCAATACTGCAGTCTCGACCCCAGTTTTGTTACAACACTTATGTGAATGTCCTCAGTCCAACAGTTAGAGCTGTTTCTAACTGGCCCGCAGGGCAGAAACCTGTCTGCTCCTTCCCCAAGAGATGTGCAATCACATAGTGGCTGGAGAGACTGCACCACGCTGTACGCAAGCAAAGCCAGCCATGGGATATCTGGATGTATATCTGAAAAGGTTCCGTAAAGATTGTGTAAAAGCTGTGCACGTGCATGAACTCCTCTAAATGTCTGTGCAGGCTGGGAGGATGCATGCACAAATGAGAGATTTTATGCTCAAGAACAAGCAACACCATTTAACGTGCTCACAGATAGAGGCGTGCATCTAAGCACACCTCTCAGGTAAAAAAAAAAAAGTAGCGTTCAGATATGTGCTTTGCACACTAGTCATCATTAGTGCAAAACGTGTTTCAAGTGTTTACTTACTTAGCTAAGTACACCTGTAAACAACCAAACGGCATCAACTTGTTCTAGTATGTATTCCCTGAGGGAAGGGGGAAAATAAACAATTCGGTCTCAGGGCCAACTGTTTCCTTTAACATACATGCACAACTGACTTGGATTTCCACGGCATCTTGTTCTGAATAATTACATTTGCTTTTGAACTGCTTTGTTTATTTGTGTATTCTGTTAATGTGTTCTGCACCTCAGGCATGTACTTTACAAATGCAAATTCCTTGGCTTACTGTGGTAATTAAGGGCTTTTAAAGGCTAATTTTGGACGATTTTGCAATGGTAAAAAGCACATTAGTTGATATCCTTTGCCAAGAGGATGTTCCATATCGTTTCAAAAAGGTGCAGGGCATTCCCACCTCCCACTAAATCAGCTGGGCTCAGACAGCCAGAGGGAAGACCCCAAAGCCCTGAGCCTGGCAGAGAGGAGAGAAACCAATCAGCCTGCTCCAAAAAACCGGTATGCCAAAAGTAAGCAGGAGCCATGGCAGAGAATGACTGGTGTCTTTTATCTGGACATCGGTAAAGCCTTTGACACAGTACCCCACAGCATACTTCTCTCCAAATTGGAAAAAATATGGATTTGATGGGTGGACTGTCCTGTGGATGAAGAACAGGCTGCATGATTGAATCCAGAGAGTGGCAGACAGTGGCTCCATGTCTGGATGGAAATCAGTGATGGTGGTGTCCCTCAGGGGTCGGCTTTGGGACCCATGCTCTAGTATCTCTTAACATTAATTACATTGACAGTGGGATTGAATGCAGCCTCAGCAAGTTTGCAGATGACACCAAGCTGTGGTGTGTAATCAACACGCCAGAGGGACAGGATGCTATCCAGAGAGAACAAGACAGGCTTAAGCAATGGGCCAAATCTCCTGGGGTTCAACAAATCCAACTGTAAGTTCTTGCACCTGTGTCTGGGCACCCCCAATACCAATACAAGCTAAGGACTAAAGGATTGAGCGCAGTTATGCTCAAAGGACCTGGGGGCACTTGATGGATGGGAAGCTTGCAGTCCAGAAAGCCAACTGTTTCCTTGGCTGCAGCAAAAGAAACATGGCCAGCAGGTCAAGGGAGGCGATTCTGCCCCTCTACTCTGCACTGGTGAGAGCTTACCTGGAGTACTGCATCCAAAGCTAGGCTAACTCTAATCCAACCCTGAATCCAATCCTCTGTGGCTACTTGGTCAAGTATGACTGCAGCCAGGTCAACCACTCTAAACATAAAAACATTCCAAAAGAAAAAAAAAAAAAAGTTTTTTTTTAAAGAAATGTGTTTTCAAGTAAGAAATAATTTACATCCATCTTCATCTGTCTAGAGAAATATCACTTCCAGGGACAATCTGATCAAGCTTCAAGCACCCTGCAGCTCTCCCAGTTTTGCTTCTTCCTGGCAAGTGAGAGCTTTGTCTTGAGAAAGGATCTCCTCTGTGTCATGCTGAGTTCTGCTGCAGATTTGGGACTCACTCCTCTAATCAAACTGCAACCGTGGGCTGAATGGCAGTCTGCAAGACCAGTGACTTCTCATCTAAGTCTTCTCAAATATTTCAAAAAGGATGGCTTACAGTAGAACAATTTCTCTTCAGAAAACTTTAACCAGTAATCTTAAAATACAGTTCAATAATCCAAGCAAAATGCATGGCCTGACTCTAAACACAATAAAATGGCAGAAGTCTTAACTGCTTTTATCATACTGGAATCAAAATACATGGGACAACGTAAGGATCCTGTGCATTATCTGTGTCTTTTTAGGTGGCTAAACACAGGTTCTTGTCAGAATGCAATGCTCAGTTCTGGATGTTGAGCACATAATAGTTTTACATAGGCGTGATGAAAATTGAGTTTGGTGATTTTTCAGTTGGGCAGTAAACATGCAGAGAATCAAAATTCATCAGTTCTTTTGAAAAGACTGAAGTGACATTGCCAAAATCAAGTGAATCAATAGCTAAGCCTTAAAAATACATGTTGCTGAGTTACATATTTTGATTTCTACCTCAGATGATTTTTAAAATTTTAGTTCCAAAATATCTAGCTAGCCTATTTCACATTTCTAGTCAGCTCCTTCCCTACAGAGATGGAGACAGGATTAAAATTCTGACATACCATGAGAGATTCTGTTATGCCTATGTAAAAGAAGTACTGCAATTCATCAGTAAAATCACAGTTCTGGAATTTTCCAGTGAAAACTTAAAGCTTTGGGGGGTACAATAACAAGTAGACTCATAATTGTTCATGGGAATTGCAAGTTGTAAAATTTGCTTATCAACATTAAGCAGGGCAGAATTTGGCCTTACCCTGCATGAAAATAACAGAAAAGGACAACAAAACCCTTCACATGCAGTTTAGATTAGATGGGAACTGCAAGCTGCATAGCTCAGGTCAGGAATCCTAAACCTTCCAAGAACAGAGAGGACCTCGCTTCAAGGGTGTATGTTCAACCTCTCCTGTATCAAACAACTAAGGGTTGTTTGGACCTGATACTTCGCATCAAGGGCACAGAAATTGTAATTCTGATTGTAGAGAGGATGCAACTTCTTGATGGAAATCAAGCAATCCTTCATTATCTTAATGAAGCACAAATACATAGGTTGCTCTAAAAGTAACGTCACTTAATTATTTCCACGGAAACTACAACAGATACAAAGAGCACAATAACACTATTTGATCGAGCACATTCTCAGCTACAAAACACTTATTTTTCAGCATAGTCACCACCATTAGCTGTGTATTTTCACTAGCCATGAACAGGAGCCTGCATGCCATGCTGCTAAAAATCTGCATCAGTGGAGGTGACCCATTGTTGCAGTCACCACTGCTGAAAGGTACCACTCATCGCCTCACTGTGCTCATGCCCACTGTCGGTCTCCATTAACATTCAGCAACTGTGGACGTATGGGTGCAGGCTTTTTCCACATGCAGGAATTCAATGACACACCTTTGCTTCATACACACTTCCATGTCAGATATCGCTTTGTCAGACTGCCCCTCTGCTGCCATCTGTTGCACAGCAACAATGTGTAATGGAGTACTGGTGGGAAGGTTCAACCTCTACTGTCAAACCACCAACATCTGACTCTGACATTGTGTGCCAACACAATAAACTAGGAGGCACTGCTTTCAGAATAGTCCTCAAACTATAGTATTTTCTATTTTTCATAATACAGAAAGGATTAAACGAACACAATAGGTCTCCTCCTTTTGGGATCAGTACATTAAGTTTTCCTTTGAATTCTGTTCTATACATCATATGATGCATACGTGCACTGAACCTTACAGACAGTCATGATATTTTAACTCCGGATTGGATAAGGAATTAGATGACATAGATTTGCAAGGGGGAAAATAATCAACTGAGTGATTATACCGTTCTATGTCCATTTTGTGATCACCTTCAGCACACTGCAGAATGAATCCCTATGGAGCTAACATTTGTGAAAACACTCCATAGTTCTCAGATGAAAGACACTACAGGAGTGCAAGACATTATTATCATTATTCAAACTGTAAGACTGAAATAAAGCTTGAAACTACTGTCAGAGTGACTCTGGGGAGATGGGAGCAAGGCAGGGGTCCGAGGGAAGGTGAAACTGCAGCTGGCATTCTCATTTGCTGCCATTAGCACGGATCACATAACTCTACATGGAGAAGCATTTTCTAATTCTACCTTGGGAGGGAAAGGAGGAAATGAGGAGTATTCATTCCATGTCATTCAGAAAGGACCTTAAAGACCTATTTATCATGCTGCTTCCTTTGGGGAGTTTGCTACAGGGTTTTGATTTCAACTACGATATTCCAACTGCTGGAAGAGAAAAAGAAATCCTGAACAGTGCCATCCTTTCCTCCTTGCTACATTGAGTTTCACATCAAATTACATTATTCTGTTTCCTCTTCCTATTAGTAACGGCGAAACACATATGCCCATACACATACACAGAGCAAAATCTCTAAGAGGTCTGAAAATTTTTGTCTGAAGAGCCAAGAGTGCAAGATGGCCTTGATCCTGTCTAGAAAGGCCTGAATACGTTTTACTCTCTCAGCTGGGATTCTCATTTATTTAGATCAAAATTCAGTTTGATTTGTTCGGTTCTTTAAAGATGAACAGGAGAGCTAAAATGGGACATGATTTTCATTTAATAACAGTCATCACAGTTCCTCCTCTTCAACATACAGGTCCTACTCCTAAATGCAGATATCCCTCTTTACAATGGAGCAATAGTTTTAAATACCAACTAATTGCATCTACAGCTACTATCCAATCAGTCTTTCAGTAACAAATAAGCATTATTTAATATTTCAAAAAGGCATGACCAGTAATAGAAACCAGGTTTTGGAGCATCCCCATTGAAGACACCAAAAGCAGACGTGCTTTGGTATAACTCACATGAGAAAGCATCAAAATGAGAATCTGGAGTAAAAAAAAAAAAAAAAAAAAAAGGTAATTAAACTTTCCAGTACAGAATTTCACCAAAAGCTAAATCCTTACATGGCTCAAAGTGGGTCCAGGCTTCTTGCAAGGGAATGATGTGCAAGAACAACTCAAGACCAAAACAAGCTGTATCTGTTTGGTTGAAAATATTTGAAGGTACTGATAGGCATCAACAAACTGATTTCCCTGAGCGCCTCAATGCAAAAGTCTCGGCTGCTTAATCTGTATCAAAGACACAGGTAAAAGCGCTACCGTACATTACTAGTGAAAACACTATTAGAATAAATTCACCTTGCAATTGGGGCAAATACACTCTGGTTAGATAGAACATTTGCATTGCACCAAATGTCAGAATTCCTTTGAGGACCTAGGTAGATGACATTGAGGTAAGTAATTACAAATTGCTGCTTTTGCCATCCTTTTCAATCCGGTTGGTCCTGTTGACTTGTTGGCTGCCTCATATTTAGTGGGATTTCACAGGTCTAGCAACCACAGAATAGGTAGCCGTAAGCTAATAGCTATTTCAAGAGTTTGCAACACTAGAATTTTAATCCTGTATCCGTACAAGAAAGAAGGAAAGAGAAAACAAAGGACTGGGAGATTGTGGTTTCATTATTTATTTTTCACTCTTCCTCCTTCGCTGCCTTACTTAAAAAGGTGGTTGCAAACAGAAAATGATGTGCTCAGTTGAGAAGATCGCAGTCTTAGGAAAATGGCAGCCAAAATCTCCTCTTGTTTTATCTCCTCCACTGCCCTGCACCTCTACACAAGTATGAAACAAGAAAGAGAGCTGCATTTAAAACATAGACTGGAAGGGGGAATACAACAGAAGTAACTGGAGAGAGAGAAGCATTTAAAGTAATATTTCACAAGACATCAATCAGTTCTACAGAATTTCCCCTTAAAAGTCCATTATAAAACATTAATTGTGATTTTATACACTAAGTGGCAGGGTATACTCCTCCTCTGTATTGAATTTAGGAATAAAAGAAATTGCCAGCCTGTGTTAAGCTCTGGCAAAGGCATTTCACTGCTGCCTTTGGCTACAGAATTCCATCTCTTCAGCTTTATTCACATTCAAATGTTCACGCTGATAACTCACTTCTCTTCATCTGGAGGAATAAAGGGAGCTCCGGTGCCTGATTCCACTTTCAATTATGCTGCTGCTACTCCAGAGTAACTCCGAGGAAGTCAAGTTTCACCAGTATGGTAATCAGCCCATGAGCAGATGTGGTCCAATGGCTGCTCTGACAACTTGTCAGTCAAAGGTTTTTCCATCAAACTGGACCAGTTTGAGAGGATGACATAAAAAGAAGTGCCTGTATGGCCCGGTATGCTCCCAGCACAAAGAGGAATAGGTCTGACCCAACTCCTAAGACCATGAGCACCTCATCCCCAGAAGGCTTCTTGGTGCCTCAAGCAGTGATGTGGACGAGGAGGGGAGAGGCTGGGGATCAGGCCAAGGCTCAGACCAAGAGCTCAGAGGGGAGAGGCTGAGGCAGCACTCAGTAACACCCACAGCCCAGCCCCAGGAAGCCAACCCTGGAATCCTTGGTGATCCTTGACTCATCGAGACTTCTTGCAAACATCAACTGTGAAACATAGCCTAAGGTCTGTCTGCATCCTCACAGCCAGGGGCCAGAGCACTGCCCAGAGTTCATAGCCAAATGTTCGCTTTCTAAGACTTGAAAATATTCCCAGTCTAAGTTGTTTTCTTGTACACAGGCCCATATCCAACATGGGTGTGTAACCCAAATACCTCTAAGAGTCTATTTTATAATTTGTCATCTATTTGCAAACATTTAGGAGATATTACCAATGAAAGCCTTCAAGATACTGTATCAGTTCTGGCATATCTGGACAAATTTCATGACTATAAGGATTTATCTTCCCAGTCTTGGCACGAGAATTCATGCAGTCTTCAAGAGAAACTAATGAAAAGTGACTTTCTAAAATGGAAACCTAAAATCTGTATCTATGATGAGACATGTTGAAGAAGAAGCCGTGTATTAAATGTTTTGATCACTAAAGAACTTCTGCAATAACAACAGTTTGCCCATTCTAGAAAAATCTTTTAATGGTTCAGGCTAAAGAAAGGTCGTGTCCCAAATGTGCGCTCACACCTTCTCACTAAACTTGATTCCAAATGAGCCAGTGTAAATTATGAAGGATGTTAGTAACCCAAAAGCAAGAAGAGAATAGAGTCAGAGAATAAAGGCTAAAACAATAAAGTGATTCTCTAGGAGGGTCTTTATAAAAATGTCTGAATAAAGGATGGTGCTTCTACAGATGAAGTTGGTTGTCTTAAGACTGCCCCGCAAAACTGCCCTAAGTCTTCAAATTCCAAGCAACAGGTATTAATCTAAAGTGTAATTACAGTGGAAATTATTAATTTGGAGGCTTATTTTCCCCCTGCCAGCTGTACACAGGCTATAAATGCAGCATGATGCATTGTTGTGTCAAATAAGCAAAATTCTATATTTAAATCTATCCCAAATGCCTGCTTTTTAGCAGGAATTTCTAGCTAACACAACGCTTGTTCATTTTCCTCCTGTGTAATTAGCTATCAAATTACTTTCATTTAAAGCAGTTAACGCAGTTCTATTTGCAGTTATCATGTGGTCAGGATGAACTGATACTGTATATCTAACAACAATATATCAGAAGGGACTGAACACAGAATAAAAATTAATCTATGTTCAGTGCTGCAACATACACAAGGAAAGAAAAGAAATGGGTCACTGCCTGAACCGTGCTAGTGGCCTAGCCCCACACCAGCCAGGAAAACAAGGGCTTTCCGGTTGACTTCGGGGACTTAAGAGTTTCACTGATCATTTCTACGGAAAGCCTGTGTAGGAGTTACTGTGACAAACAGCTGAAACAGAAAAGATTTGTGGGTTTTATGTGTCTCTCTGCATCGGGAGCACATATCAAAGCAGAATACGTTTTAGTATTACAAGGCTAGACTTTCAGCTTCCTTGTATCTCCAGGTCTTAGACCTGGAGATCCAAGACAGAAAGAGGGACAGAGAAGCCCTACACCTCCCATTGAAACGTAAACCTTTTCTTGTGTTTTCCTGTGCCTGCACACTCTGGTGAGCTGCAGCTTTGCCTTCAGCACTGCTGAGCAAAGCAGCCCTCTCCCTCTCCTCATCCTCCCCTCTCCCTCCTCTCTCCTTCTCCTTCTCCCTCTCCCTCCTCATTAAGGAACAGGAAAGCTTATTTCATTTCACATACTGCAAATATGGTTTTTCAGAGGAAAGCATTATCAAGCCAAAAGACTTTTGTAAATTCCAACTGCTTTTCTTCTGAATGTTTTTAGTTCTCTCTAGACCGCTACCACAAATAAAGTACAGTAACTATTGCAGTAATGGTTATTCCAGTGAGCCCAAAACCAAATAAAAATATGTGTTTGAAAGGTAAATGATACAGAACAAAGAAAGGAGGCAAGGAGGTAGTACGGAGAGACAGAGCTGAATTTCTAGACAGGTATCAGTGTACAAGCCCTGAAGAAGAGCAATTAGGAATTGAATTGAACCAAGAACTGTACACAGGGAGAATCACGGAAGATAAGGAAGAGAAAGGAAAGCAACTGACTGTCCCCTTACTGAACTCAAAAAAGACACCAGTGAGACACTGCTGTCATTAGCCATTTTGAAAGCCCAGTGGCAGCTGGGCAAGGCTCTCACTTTTGGTGGAATGAGCCCCTGCAAAGACAGTGGTACTCTCTCATCCTCTTCCTACCAACTTTCTTCCTTCCCATCAAGAAAGCAAGATGGGAAAATACACTTCTATTATAGACTGAGAATGATGGTATCCACAGATGGAGCTGCATTTCCTCATGAAAACCATGGCTTTCTGTGAAACACAAAATTCAGTAGCCAATGAGGCTTCTGAGGAACAAGTGTCTAATCTGCAGCCAAGAAGAACAGCTGAAACAAACAGGAAATAACCAACTTAACTGAAGATCTAAGGGCAACATGCTACTGTAGTGAAGAGGAAAGAAAGAAGGAGGTAAAACAAAAACAAAAAACAAAACTTACTATATACCTGTATAGAAAAAAACAAAACAAAACAAAACCAAAACTATAATTGTATATGGTGTAGACAAATAATGATTTCATGCCAGCTCTATCTTTGCCAGCCATACAAACATGCTTAGCATCAACCTACAAACATTCTGTATTCACATATGCTGAAATTTAAGTGACTAGGTTTTCACTGGTACTTGCTTCTCAGTTGCTTATCACAGAATCATAAAATGGTTTGAGTTGGAAGGCACCTCATTAGATTCACAAGCTCCCACTTTTTGTGTTTGTCGGGGTCCCTCTGGATGGCATCCCTTCCTCCTGCTGTATCAACCTCATCGCTCAGCTTGGTGTCATCAGCAAACTCAGTGAGGGTGCACTCAATCCCATCATCTGCGACACTGACAAAGATGTTAAAGAGTACCAGAATCAAGACAGACCCCTGGGTGACACCACTCATTACCAGCCTTCCTCCTGGACACAGACCCACAACCCACTGGCTGTGACCTTACAGTCAATTCCTTACCAGCCCAATAGTTTACCTTTCAAATCCATGTCTCTCTAATTTAGAGATTTGGATGTAGTGGGGGTCCACATCAAAGGCCTTGCATAAGTGTGGGTAGATGATATCAGTTGCCTTCCCCTTGTCCACCAATGCTGCCACTCCATCATAAAAGGCCACCAGACTGGTCAGGCCTGACCTTCCCTTGGTGAAGCCATGCTGACTGTCTTGGATTACCCACTTGTCCCTCACATACCTTAACATGTCTCCCAGGAGGATCTGTTCCATGACCTCAGGCACAGAGGTGAAGCTCACCAGGCTGTAGTTCCTCAGGTCCTCCCTCCTCCCTTTCTTGCTAATGGCAGTGATGTTTCCCTTTTTCTCCGTATATGGGGACTTATCCTGACAGCCAAGGTCGTCAGCATGCTCACGCTGCAGAAGGAGTTAGCTAAGCATTTAACTTTCCAAATTTGCAAGTATACTGTTCATCCAATTTGATTCCAGTTGGAAAGCGAAAACAGTTGCATTGCAATGCTACTAACATTGACGAGAGATGAAATAGCTGACTGAGGGCATACAACCAAATCTTAAACACGTACAGGGAAAACACTGAGAGGTCAGTGAGCAAATTCTGACTGTGGTGAGATGCCCACCAAACAGGAGATGTTATCACTTGTGGTTTACAGAAGGAGATGTATGTAGAATGGGGCAAGCCTTGAACAGGACTGTAGTCTGATGCCAGATATTCCCAGCATGAAAGGGAAGAGAGAATAGTCCCTATACACTTGTATATACAAAAGCATGTCAAGGACAGACACCTTGAATAAACTAAGGTTAAAATCAGATTCCTGTTGGAACCTGAGACTGCTGAAATGTAGAGCTCCATTACCCACACTAGAGTCTCTAAGGAAAGAGCTGGCAAAGCTGCATCTTTATTCCCACTCTAACTCCCATACTAGCAGTGACAAGGAAGACTTCACATACGCCAGACTTGCACTAATACAGTTTGAAAACAAAAGTCATTATAAATGTACTCCACAGGTCTTTGTAGCAAAAACATTCCAACGCCAAAGAGTGAACCCACGCGAACTGTGCTACTGGATTTCTCCTGACAACCTCTGCTGTACCTTTTGGCAAGTACACAAGAACCTTTGGCTGGTCACAAATAGCTCTGGCATCAACCCAGCCTGCTGAGTAAACTGAACCATTCATTAGAAGTACTCCCAGGCACCAAGGCTGTAACTAATGACATTGCTGATACAGAAGGAGCTGACAACAGAGAAGCAATTCAGGATTATGATGTCAAAACATCCTGAGAAACCGGAAAGCATTAGGGAAATCATCATGGTTGTGAAAGAAACCCTGAGATACAGAAACAGGCAGCCATCCTTCCAGAGGCTGTACAACACGCAAAAAACTGAGAGCTGCAGGGCAGCGGTATAGTCAGTCAGTGAAGAACCTCATAAGGGAAATGTAAGAGAAATGGTAAACAAGGACTGCCCTGATGTCACCAGAATGGTGAGCTACGACATGTGGTTTCAGACCAAGACCTAGGAGCCGCGTGTGTGCCTGCAGTGCTTGTGACTGAGAATCCAGTGTTACCACCGCAGAAGTCAACACCCTCCAAAGCACCCTTCTAGCTCCGGTCTCCCAGAAGCCTTTCTAAGCACATCATCGAGGCAATTCTCCATTGGAGGCAAAGCTGCTGCCCACCAGTATGAAGAGGCTTCAACATCTTCGCTTCTTTACTAAGAGACCTCAGGGGACACAAAGGAGGCAAATCCCAGGGCTGATCAAATCTCATGAAGCAATTCACAGAAGAGGTAACTTCACACTTTCAGTTGAACTAGGAAAAGTAGCACTGCCTCAGGGGAACTGGCAATCATCCCAGAAGATTGGGAATTATCTCATGAGACTGGTACGTGTTTCACACCTGGAGGCCCATATCCACATAGCGTTCATAAAAACAAAATTCGGAGCGTAAAGGCATGATTTCTCTTTTTCAGTCTACCACTTTTAAAAAAAACCCAAACCCAAACCTGGGAAGTGCTGAAAGGTGCATTTTCCCTGTCAGTAACTCAGCCTAGATGTTCACGGCAGGCTGCTGTTCCAAACCTTGGGAAGAAGACTGCCTGCTAGGGCACAAGGAGAAGGCACAAGCTCAGGGAGCTAATGCTGTATTCCAGAAGAAGAGGCTCAATCCAACACCCTCAGCTCAGCCAAGCATCCACCATGCCTTGCAGCAGCAAGTAAGACAGAACCAAAAGGGAATCCAGTGCAACACATCTTCTCCTGGATGCCTGCAAAAGTAACATGAGCAGCATAGACAGCCCAGAGATTGATGTCAAAGACACAGAAGACAGAATTATGCTGCTTATCAGGCAGCGTGAACCATCAGATGCCATCAAGGCACTTTCCCAAGGACTAGATAGTTACTCAGCATTGACTGAAGGGCTAGGGAAACATGATTGATTCCTGAGTCAGTTCAGAGAAGGAACAGTGCAGGAAAATGGAACAGAGTGAAAGCCAGTAGCCTGCTTGCCTCAAAAACGTGAAAGATTTTCACAGATCAGAGTGCAAACAGATTTTTACCATGCCATCAAACAGCTACGTAGCATAAGGGCAAAAGACAATGCTCAAGTTGCTCTGAAATACTTACAGATACAAATCCAGGGTGGCAAGACAAAAGACAAACTACAGACAGAAGACATTCAGAGCAACAGAACAAATGAAAAGGCCAAGAGGACATGGAATGAGCCCCTCAGCGTACAGCACAATTCAGAAAAGTAGGATTATGCCACAACACATCGGGCTGTCAAGTCGCGACTAAGAGAATCAGGCTGTGAACTTAAGAGGGCAATATTACCTGGCAGCAGCTCTGGTATGAAACTGCTTCAGACACCTCAGCACCCATACTGCAGACACAGGTAACACAGGCAGAGCTCAGTGTACTTCTTTCCAACAGCCAGCACTTGCACGCAAGGAAAATAAACACAGCTAGAAGAAAGAAAGCTCCACAGAGCTGGCAAAGGTCGCTGCTAAAGTTGTCTTCCAAGCCAAATTTTTGTATTTGTTGTAGTAACCTGCCTGGAGGTGGTGGAGAGGAACCTGATGGAGCTCATGAGGAGCACCTGGAAGCCACTCTGTCTACACCTGCAGCATCTCACGGGTAAGAGTTTCAAACCTGTTTGATATTCTGAGCTTGGAGCATTCTCATTCTCACACAGAATGCAAAATAAGGCGAGGTCTAAGACCTTTCTGTTTGACCCAGAAGTGAAGGACACAGGGTGCAGTTGTATGACAAAGTCGCAGCTTACTGCTTGCTGTGGTCTGTGACATCTAAGCACTACACACTGCTCCAGGCTGGCTGTGAAGTTATAGACCCGTGCAGGGTGTTAAGGAGTGCTATGATCTGAGGGGCTGTTTTTGAAGAGCGCATTAAAGCAATTTCTTGAACGCTTGCTCATTAAAAATTACACTGCTGTTTCAACAAACTAGAATACTACGTCAGGCTCTGCAAGCATTTATTAGGCAATGTTAAATTGTGCCAAACATCCCCAGCCTGAGTCCCCTACCAAGCCTAAAGATCAGCTCCTGATTTGTCAGAAGACGCTGGACTTTTAAATTCAGACCAATTATGTAAATGATCTTTATTTGTTTCTCATCTTACTGTGCCTCTGCAGAGAAAAAGACCCCCCAAAATGCAATTTATAATTCCTTTTATCCTTCACTTCCCAGCCCTACCTGATTTTCTACCCAACTAGCTTTGCTTCTGATGGATTTTCTGGTTCTTTCCTTTAACCCCTCCCCAGCTGGTAGACTTGGTTTGCCCCTTTCACATCCCTTTGAGAGTGCCTAGAAGCAAACACGAAGACATTTTCACCTAGGATGTGAAACCATGTGTTGCCATGCTCCTGCCATGACAGTGCACAGCTTTCTACCGCAGAGGCAGCAAAACAGTGGGCTGCCTCAGGCTTTCAGCTGACCAGCAGCTGGGATTTGAGGGTACTGGAGAAACAGAAAGCATGCCTGGCCGCACAGACATGCTGGAGGAATGGAGAAGATAGTCAGGAGGGCTCTTGGGAAACCCCAGTGTTTTATTGAGATCAGGACAGATCCCAGTTGCAGCAAGTCAGTTGGGACCCCAGGAATGCCTTGCACAGCTAAGGCAGTCCCATTAACACTGCACATCTGGTAACCCTATGGACAGAGTTAAAAAGAAATAAAACTTCCCAGGGAAAAGGTCAGAACTTTGATTAATATCTCCTAGAAAAGCAAAGTGCTCAATGCCGATCTCACAACAGTTTCGCATTACTGCAACTCCATTAATTTTACTGGAGTCACCACAGATTTTCACCACTGCTGGAGCAGCACTTCCCAATGGGTTAACTCTGGTGCTCTCATCCTTGCTCCCCAAATTTCAAGACATTCGCACTCTACAGGTCTAGGAATTTCTCTGGCATAGCTGTCAGGAGGCTTGATAAGTGTATCTCAGCCTATGTATTCCCAGCTGCTCCATCTCTCATGCTCTTCCATCTCCAGCTCTGGCAGGCATGAACCCAACAGATGGCTACGCATGGACAGCTCAATACACAGGCTCGTATTAAATGTCCTATTTATTTATAGATATATAAATACCTATAAATCCAGACATTAAAAGCATTACTAGTCCTAGGCATCCTAGCAGATTAGTCATATAATCAAGCTGAGATGAGAACAGAAGCAGCAAGCTTCTCATTACAGTAGAACAGTCTAGGCATTCATCACCCCAAGCCTAGTCATCCCCAAAATTCCTACAGAGAGCTGATTCCTCCAGCTAAAATATTCAGGGAGCTGAAGCTTCCTAAATCCAGCCTCTTAGTTTGCCCACCAGGAGAGACAAACTTTCCCTTACCTGCTCCTGCATCACCACCCGGGCTATGACAGGTGAACTAAAAAGCATAAATATAAAAGAGTTGTGGCCCTCTGATCCCCTGGCCATTTGCAAGAGCTGCACAAGCAGGCTGCAGGCTTTTGATAGCTGTCCCCAAGCCTGCTCAGACATATTGCAATAGGTACAGACAGAGGCCCCACAGCCAAACTGAAGCCATGCTCTTGCTCCAGAGGGAGAAGGAGTGATCCCAAGGCCATGAACAGAGGTCGGGACCCCAGTCCCTGAAACACACAGCTCCAGGGCTTTGTGCCTGACCTGCACAGAGTATGCAGCACCTGGGGCAGCTTCAGCTTCCCACAGGCAGCTCTGGCAGCTCTTTTACACCCACCACAAGGGATGAATTCCCAGATTAATTCCTGTGACCCAGGGAGCTCAGCTGGAGCTGCTGCTCAAATGCGGCTTTTGGATGCCCACCTCCTGCCAGCCCTCTTTGGCCTCACCCCAAGGCACTTCCCTGGCAGCAACACAAGTGTCCTCACAGTGTCATGTCATGCCATATTCATGCTGATGGACACAGACACAGGCTTCATCCCAGCAGAGCAAGGAAGGGTGGCCCAGTCAGGGTGGTTTTGATGCAGAAGATGAGTGCAATATGTTCTCCCCAGGGCTAAGTGCTCACAGGGAGCTTTTAGGGGCTCTCACTTCAGGGAAAACCGAAACTGACCCTGAGTGAGGGGCTCCGGTGGAGCAAGGCACGTACCTAACATGTATACACCCATAATGTGTACATATGGCCAGCGGCTTGAAGTGATTGACTTCTGGGAAGGATGAAAAATGTAACTGAACCCTTGTGAAAAAGCCCAAAAGAATTTAATAGGGAATTACAGCCTTTCTCAAGAATTTAATATAGAATTATATAGGACAGTTAAAAACAACAATAGAAAGGATATTACTCTCTATTAAACTCTATAGGTTTCAGTGCAGTTTAAACAGGGCCTCTTAATGTTTCTGCAAAGACTCCTATTACATCCTATAGGGCTTTTCCATGCAGATCCTAGCAGCCACTGGGGAAAACCTGGTGCCAGTGAGCTCCTAAGCAAATAAGTCAAGCAACGCTGATAATCTACAGCTCACTAACTTGAGCAGCCCTGCTGCAGCTCCATGAGCCACTACGAGATCAGAAATTGCTCAGGAGAATTGAGGGTTTGGAAGGGACCTTCAGCTCTGGGGCCCGAGCAGCACAAGGCCAGCATCAGGTAAAACTGTACTTCCCATAGATGTAACACCTAAACACAAAACATTCCCTTCATTTTGGCATGAGAGATGACCAACCTTGATAACAAAGGGATCCAAAATACTCTAATTTCACCTCTAGTCACTCACAGGAACATGCCAAACTTGTTGTTGCATCATTCTGCTCCTCATCATCTCCAGTACCCAACACAACTACACAGAGAACCCAGCAGGGCTTAAGCCAACATCTGAGCACACAGAAGCTTTGCACCAAACCTCCCCACCCAGGCAGCAGTCTACACCTGTGACAAAGTGTTGTGCCATACAAAATACTGTTGGGTTTTAACCAGCAAGGATGAAAAGGGAGGGAAGCAAATCAGCGAGTTTGCTTAATGCATAACATTGCCATTTCATGGTCCAAATAAATGTTCATACCCTGACTCCTGAACTAAAACAAACCTCAGTATGTCATGACTGTTTCATATGTTAAGATGAGGTAAGGCACTCATATTTCATTGGATGTCTTATGTTTGTAATGTTTGAACTGATCAGAATATAAAAGCGCCCTAACACTGTATTTCGCTGTGAAGTTTTTTTACAATGTTTTGATGTATCTGTCTTTCCTACCTGATAACAGACCCAAAATAGTTCACCTGGTAGTGGTTTTCTTTTAGACTGGATGATTTCTTGATAAGCAATAACTTCATTTGCAAATCATACTCGTCCCTTTGACACTGAAATCCATTTATTTTAAATGGCAAAATCATTTGCTTATGAAACCTCAACAGCAAACAACGGAAGGAATGAGTGCACGTGGGCCAAATGTTTTGCATACCTCACCCAACTCTACATATACCTGACATGAGAAATACCTAAACAGAGGAAAAGGAAGCAAACTATGAACCTGAGCTGTTCCTGTATACCAGCTAGAGCCAAAGACAAAACCTCTGTATGGAAAGGTTCAAGATGCTTCAAGGATTTATACAGCGATAGAGGATTATGCATGTGAAGCTATTTATTTGCATAAATGTGTCTGCAAGATGAGGTTCCAAAAGTCATAGGAGAGAAAAGAGGAAACGCTGAAGGACCCCATTAGACAGACTTTTTTCTGAAACCACGTTCTCCAGATTTGTTTGTGGAAGAGCTCTCAGTGTGACTTATTGGCTAACGCCATAAAACCTGCTGAAATGTTAGTTGTGCCTGAATCTAATTTTTCTCTGATTGTCACACTCTAAAGTCCTACCAAATTCAAAAGTTCACTGGAAGCTCAACTGCAAAGAAGGGAAATTCTCTCCGCCTGGTCAGAGAACCAAATGCAAGAATCCTCCCTGGGAAAGTCTTAACAGCAAATCCACGGAGACTTACCCAAAGGTACTCAGAGTTTTGCAAACTGCCTCCTTGTGCCTCTCCTTAGGCCTGAAGTTTTCTACCATTATGGGACATTTCCAAAGAAGCAACTGCTGCCTAATCTTTCCACGAGATGTAAATCCGTCTCAGTAATTACCATAATAAATGGTTTTCTTGTGTTTTCTATCTGGGAAAAAAAAAACCATGTCTTATAAATTCCTCAGTACTGTAACATCAAAGCAGCAGGGCTGGCATGCACATTCAGAGAGGAAGAGAAACTGATTTGATGAGGATGTGTATGTGATACAGAGATATTTATTTTAAGAGATCATCTTGAATGAGTTGAGTGAGCCCTGAAACTCTTTAAGTGGGAATGAAAAGTGTGCAGACAGGAGGTGCTTGTCCTTGAATTACTGGAGAGATACCTCATCACCATCTGAGTCAGAAACAATGACAACAATCTGAAACAGCACGTTAGGAAATTAGAGAGGAGCTGAGGGAATCCCATCTCACTGGCAGCACACAGAGGTAATGGAGGCTTTCTGAAACTAGGCTCTTGAGGGTGGTGTATCAGACATCAGAAGTCTCCTTTGGGACTGATGGGGGCACAGGAATACTGAATCTCTCTTCCTTGGGCTGGCACCATGCAGCCAAAATCAGCAAGTCAGTTCAAAACACACCAGGTCTCCCCATCTCAGGGGTCCCTCCTGGCACTTTTCTGCAGCTGGATGTAAATCCCAATAGCCAAACGAGGTCACTAGCCTGTTTCCCATGAATATAAAAGTGGTGTTAAGAGAATCTGGCAGCCCAGACCCCGCTCCTTCTGTACCTCTGTGCGGTAATGGCTTACAGGTGTAACACCCATGCAACTTCACACCATTATGTCTGGTCCCTTCAAGCTTGCTCCTTTTGACTGAAGCTGAGGGAATCCAGGAGAACTGCAGTGATCAAGACAGAGATTCCGCTTCCTGGAAAAAAAAAATGTGGCCTTTTCAAAAGAAATGAACTATATCACTTCTTTTTTCAAGAAAAATAGCTCTGAGTGCCATAGCTCAGTGAACAATAGACTCTCAGCATGGAGAAATGGCAGGAGCAAAGGAAATGAAATCTAACACGAAAAAGGAAAACAAGTAAACACTACATATTTTTTTTCAAGGGAGCCCATGTGCAAGTGATTAACTTTTGCTATCAAGGGAGGACAAGGAGGAAGCCAAGATCCTCTGTAACCACTACAAGGGCTGAACGCAGCAGCAAATATGGAAAATGTCATCATATTGGCTCATGCCGTGAAATATTTTTAGCACAAACACCTTATGTTCACGGTCCTAACGCTGGCCCCAGCCTAGTAATCTGTAATCTCAGGAAACACTGTGTTAGCCTTCACAGGATTTCACTTGTGAACAACCCTTGCAGGGCTGCATCTCCAAAGGAAAATTTATAACCCTGTGAACTGGTTACGCGCTGCAGTGCACTGACAAACACTAGCACTCTCATCTGCTAGGGTAGAGTGCTCCCATCCTCAGCATCCTTGGGAGCGAGGGAGATGGGCTGTTGTTGCTGTGTGGCTGAAGAATGCACACTGCTCAAAGCTCAAGAATGTGGAAATGGCAGAGTTTTTTTTTTTATAAGGACGTTAAAAATGACATCTTAACAACAACTGCAATTAAAACTCTTCGGCGTTCGAAGAGGTCTTCCAATAAACATGTGGAGCATAGAACTCATTCCATTCTTATGACTCAAAAAACTGAGAGCACAATCCTAGAAAAATGAGAGCAATGCCTTTCTTGTCTGTTGTTTAAGCAGCTTCGTCCATCACAAATGGCAGTGACAAATGACTGTTGCCTGATCCTGGAGTGTCCTCCAAATGTGTCCAATAGTCCACCGCTACAGACTGGCCTTCACTTGTTGTATGTCACACTTCTATACATTATGAATACATTACATACTCAGTGTATCCAAATATACCTAAATCTTAAGGATACTGCAAAAATGTTTTAAAGGAGACTAGGTGTCTCAAGGGGTTGGAAGAACTGCCACATTTTGTTTTTGTGTCAATTTCATTAGGTCCACTGATCAAGAAATAGCAGGATCCCTGAGATCTTATTGAGATCCTGGCTCTTCTGGCCAGGATCTTTTTGAGACCTGCCATGGTTTCTGCACTAGCAAGGCACACTTGTTGGTTACCTAGGCAAAAACAATCTTAATGACCATTAGGACAAAAAAAGGCAGCTTAAGCCTTCCTGACTCCACCTGTTGGGACAGGATCTCCTACCACTACAGGCTATGATGTATGTTCCCTCTGAACAGTTATCTTCTTACGCCAAGGCTAGCAGGATGCCACCCTTGTCATGAGTTCAAAATCATTGCAAAACAATGAACAATATGGAAATAGGTAGAGGAAAAGGGATTCCTTGCTATGCTTTCTGGGATCCAGCCAGCAAGCAGAGTAAAACAGCAGCTCTAAAAGGAACATTTGAATTACAGAAACATTGGGATAGGGTTAATGCAAGTTTGCTAATTACCTGGTAAGGACCTGCTCAAATGTACTCTGTCTCTGCATGCGCACACACACAAACACTTGCCTCACTGCCTTGCTTGAATAATAAGGCACAACAGGGCAATCATTGTTGTACCATAATTGCACTCCTCGGGTGTACGCCAGCCATGAACCTGAAGGAGGAGTGCTATCATCAGCCTAGGAAGCATGATTATGGCCCAACAAGGCATGCCCTGTTGTGACTTATTACAATTAGAAAAGCTATCTGCAGTGTTGCAAACACTGAGGTGAAGGTGAGGAGAAATGCTTTTTAAGAGCCTGCGCTCTGGCAGCACATTTTTAAAATGTTGTACCTGCTGCTAGGACTCCCCATTAGCCAATCATATTGCTCAAGTGTCCTTTGAATGACATACTTCATGCCCCATCTCAACTCTGTGCCGAAAGATTAGAGGAATTAGCAGCATTTTTCAACCCTCTTTGAGCTCTCAAGAGACTTGCAAAGCACTAAGTGGTATACAGTGACTGAAAGTACATGCCCCTTGCCAACACCAAAAAGCCTTGTCAAAATATCCGGGGACAATTAACTGCTTTCCTCCCAGACAGATACATGTTCAGCAAACAGCTTGCAAGAATGGTTAAGAAACACAAGCCAAACGGAAGAGCTGGCTTTTTTGGTCCTGTGCTTTCATGGGCGCATATCAATCCCCAGTTTTTAAATGAGGACCAAATGGGGGTAATGAGACCTGCCTAATTTACAGAGCAAATTTGAAGATTGATCAGCACCTGGAATGGTCTGGGAGATGTTAGTAGCTTGGTGGGTAGGGATGGTGGTGTGAGGATGGTTGGAATAGATGATCTTGTAGGTCCTTTCCAACCTAATGAATCTATGGATCTATGAATCTATGTTCAACTGACAGGTTTAAATCAAATAGAGGGGAAAGCGCAGAAAGGATGTGTAATAAGCTGTTAAAAAAAAAAAAAAAAAGCAAAACAAGTGGAAGGAATGGTTCATCCTAATGTTAAAACAAAGACCATCTTTCCCGTGTGAGGTCCCAAGCAGAAGATTTGCAGACAGCATCTGATTGGTAATGCCAAAAGAAGGACCATGGCAAGGACGGCAATTCGACTCAAGAGCCTTGAGTCAATGCAGAAAACATCCTGCATGTTCAGAAGGGTCTTTCACCTTGGATGTGTAAGATAGCTTCAAACAAACGGAGGGACTGTGGGCAGGTTTTGATGAAATCTGAGCTCCTTCCAAACCACGCTGGAGTAATAGGTGCCTCAAAACAGTCCTTGTAAGAAAACAGAGCTAACAGACGCTGCGGCTTCAACCAGTTGGGGAAAAAAAAAATAATAATAAAAAAGGGGGGGATTGCATGCGATATTAAACTCAGAGAGCTTTACAGCCAACATCTGGTCATCGGGACAGCTGGAGCAGTGTTGTGTAATGACTGACTGCGAAGTGCAGAATAGAAAACCCTAAGAAACTGCCCTGTGATACCTAATCAACAGCCAGTCAAAACACGTTGGAGCTGATGTATATTAATCACTGGAAACCTTAGATAATTTCAGTAAACATTGCCTATTACAATATGTTTTGGTTTTTTTTTTTTAAGTCTTTGAAATGGCAGTGTGCTCAGCAGCCCGATCCAAAGCTCACTGAAATATGTTGGAAAGTTTCCATTCACCTCGGTGAGCTTTGTGCATTGAGCTTTTTCAAGCTTCAGGCACCAGTTCAAAAATAACTTTACTGCATTATCCCGATTGTTTATTTGTGTACGAACAGCAGTGAAAGAGTACACATGGCCAAGCAGAAAAAGAACACTCAGGAATAGTTTTAAATTGCCGTCATCAAAACCACTAACAATATAAAAATTCAACTATTTATGATGTTGTAACACTGCCTTTAAGAGGGATGGTGGTGGAGAAACTATGTGTAATGTAATCAACAAACTAACAAACTCCAGGGTACTCCAGAGGATTTTAGCATGCAGAATGTTTAAAATATTAACCAAACAACAATCAGAAATATCAGGATATGATTAAACAGTTTTAATAATTGTTCCTGAAAGTTTCTTTCCAAAATTTATTCAAACTGTTCCGTAGCCAGCTCGCAAGCTGCAGAAAACACGGCATACATCTTAATGTGACCTACTAGGATAAAAATTAATTTGTGATTGTCCACTGTGTTGCCTGACTTCAGGCTCAGTGAGTTAGACCAAGGACATTTGAAATGAATCAAGATGTTCAACATCTGCCTCCTGTTATTAGGCTATTCTTTTCCTATTTATAAACAAATGCTTTGTTGGGGTTAGGCTGAGGATGCCATTACTCTGCGGATTTGTGTTTCCTTAGCGTACTGAACTTAGGGCAACGGGTAAAGGGTATGTTATAAATCTTGTGAAATCTACCAATGAATGCAGGGAGAAAACAATTAATTTCCAGACGGCGCAGTTCGTTTGCATGGTCTGAGCAGCCACCATCCAATGGTGTGCTACAAGGCACACCACTGATGCAAAAACAGATTTTGGTTAACATTTTCTCTTCAGAAGAATTTATCTGCATTTTAGTTAAAACAAACAAACCCATGTTTGTGTGCATGGTCATCACATCTTGTCAAGTCTCCCATTTTGTTAAGGCTCACATGGCTCTCTAGCTACTGATGTTTGTTCTTGGAAATCCCAGCACTTCCATGACCATGGTATACGCAAAACACCTTTGTTCCCTCTTCACTCTCTTTTCACTGCAGTTTATGTTAATCTCCCCTTCAGAATCCTTCCAGTCTTTGTGTTAGCTTGGATTCCTCCCTTTTTCTTTACACTGATTGGGCTTCTTGCTCTGCCCGCCTGTTTCCATTCCGCATATCGGACTCCTTTTCTCCACCCTCCCTGATAGCTGAGTTTGTCTCTGCTCTCACTCTTCTTGATGTAACGCCTTCCTCCTTGCCTTTCCTGGCTGCACTTCTTCTGCTCTCCTCATTACTCCGCATTCTGCAAAAAGTTCCTCGGCCTTACTCCCCCACAGAAAATATTAGCAACGTTCCTCTCTTCCCAGCCCTTCTTTCTGGGTACATTCATCTCTTACTTCACTATCGGAATTTTAAAAAATAAGGTTAAAAAAGCAGAATATTTTAAAGAACTGGGTTTAAGAGGTCATCGAGTTTAACCAGAGAGAGCATGACTAAAACAGGAACAGGAACATCTCTATAGCCCCCAGCATTTCTCTAACCTGTTCCTAAAACATGTAATCCCACTGCCTCCACCCCAGGGCTTCACTGCCAGAGCACTGGCACCGCTCCCAAGCCATGAAAAAAGTGCTTCTCTTGCCTCAGTGTAAGCCACTTCTTGTACTATTGAGAGAGGACGTGGTGAGCTGTTTAATCCCATCTCTTCTGGAGCAACTTTAAATGTACTTGGAGGCTGTTACCATCTATCTCACAGAGTCCCCTCCTCTTTAAACTGATCAAACTCAAACCATTCCATCTTTCACATTCAATCCAAAACCTGTCCATCTTTCCTCAGGAGGTGACGCTTTCTGTGCCTCTGAATATTCATGATTTTTCTTCTTTCAGCTATAGCTAATTGGCCCCCTTCCTTCTTGAAGAGGAAACTGAAGCCAACTTAGCATTATATAGGAAATTATCTATGAGCAGATTAACTCTTCTACAGTAAAAGAAAGACACTTCCTCCACTTAATTACTTGTCCAAAGCACCCATGTTGAGTGAGCACCTTAGTACTGAAGGCAATATTACCAAACACGATAATGCAGGTGGAGTAACAAAGCAATAACTGACAGTGAATATACCAAACTTTTTTTCTTTTTCCTTCTCCTTCTTCTCAAATTTCTCACGTTAAGCTTTTTTTTTTTTTTTTTTCAGATTTATTCAGTACCTGCAGCTATCCACCATTAAAATTTGATATGCAAAGAGATTTTGGCTTACAGAATTGTGTGGGAGGAGTTCGATGTGTTTGTATGATAAAAGAAATTAAACAAAATCAATTCACTGATTTTTTGCATAACTATCTTCTCATATCTTCAATTCAATTGCAGAGCTTATTCCTCAGCCAATGTAAGAAATGTTACTGCAAATATATAAAATCAAGATGTGCTGAAGATTGTTTAAACGAATCAAACAATGGAAAACTTATAAATCTGACATTGATTACTTCATGTCCTATGAAGAAAAATATATAATATATTCAACCTAATAAATGACTATAACATTGATTAATGTATTTTCAGAACGCCCCACACAAGCATTACTTGGAGAAGATGACATTTTAATGGCATTCCACATGGTGAAAATCTGTCTTGTCTCCTTAAATATCCTGATGTAAGCATATACATGCATGTATTCTCTCACCGAATTAATTTACACAGCTAGGATTGCGATGTCTGGACCTACTTTAATGGACAAGAACTCAGCTGCCCTTCTGAATTGCTGCACAGTTTTGGTACTAACTGAATTATCTTGTGCATGCAACCCTTGCTTCTCCTGCTAATGTCTGCAAAATGCATTGCTTTTGTCCCTCCTCATCACAAAAGAAAAAACACTTGCACTGCAAAATTGCCTCAGGAATGTAGTCCCTGTATTTTTGCCCTAGCCCAGGCTGACACCAAATTTTGAGTAAGATTCTTGGGCAGGTTCCATTTATCTCTTGATCATTTAATCACTGACCTGCTCAACATGAGCTGCTTTACATACTATAGTGGGATAAAGGCTGCTTAGCATCATTTCACCTGCACTCACTCCACCTCTACCTCTGCCAGCTCCTGAATGATGACTCCTGCGGCAGCAGAGAGTGATACCATGGTGCAACTGGAGAAATGCAAGCGCAACACAGCAAAGAACTTCCATTATGCCCCTTAGCCTGGTGGGGCTGCCTCCTAATCAGAGTCTGAGCATGCGTTTGCCTCACAGAACTCACACTGGAAACTCACTGGCTGTTGATTGGGGTTTTTTTGTGTGTATTTTTTTTTTTTTTTTTATTTCTGCAATGCTGTGACCTCAGCTGGCCGATACCCCAGGAGGCCATGTCTCATCACTGGATCGCTGTACTGGCATGAAAGGCCAAAACTGTGCGCTGGCCTCCCACCGCTCCACTCTCTGAGGAAACAAATCCAAGTGGTGCTTGGGATGAGGGGGACAACAGCCAAATCCTGCCAACAGGCTGAGTGGGTGGGTTTTGGCATCAGCAGCCCCTTCCTAAAAGCCAGAGCTCCTCTCCAACGGTGGGAAGGATCCCTATCTCTGGAAGAAATGTTGGGAGTAAGGCTGCAGTGTGGGGGTGCTTTCAGCCTGTGCGAGGCAGGGAGGGAGGCAATGCCATGCCAGAAGCCAGAGGGGACAGGGGGAGACAAGTTGGACTCCTCTGTGAGATTTCCACTACTGAGCTTACTTCTATAGGCAACAGAAAGGGGAAGATGAGCTTCACTTTACTAGGAAACTGGCTCATTCAGCTGGTGGCATACAGCATTTGATCTTTTTGTTGTCAAAGTTTACTTGCTCAGGAATTCAGTTATCATCCAGCCAAACAGGATCTGGTTCTCCGACTCCTTAGATAATGAAGGAGAGTTTTGTTGTCCTACAAAAGTTCTTGAACCATTATGATATATAAACAACCTTTTGCAAAAGCTTCCAAACTTGTTTATGACACAAACATTAAATGCAGGTGCAAGAAATGAGAATAACCAACCAAAACCCACTGTCAGCTGATGTGCCATGTAAAATCTCTACAGAAAGAAAAATAATTGAAAAATCATGAATGTAACAGGTGCATAGCCCAAGCGTGTATGTATAATGGATGCAGTGTAATAATATTTAGAAGACTATTTTGAAGACTAGAATAGGCTGCCCGGAAAAGCTACACAGCCTCCATCCTCAGGAATTCTCAAATCCAGACCTAATTCTGGGTAATCTTCTATAGGTAATCATGCGCTTTGTTTTCAGTACCTAATATTAAGGACAATTTATAGAGGTGGTAGAAACACAGGCCTTGCAAAGCTTACAAAAGACCTCACCTGTTGAGGGTGAAGGGTAAGAAGGTGAAGGAAGGTTGGCCCAAGATAACCACTAGCTCTGCAGAGATGCCAGATAAAGGTTTAAGTAGGACAGCCTGCACAACTGGTGTCCTCCATGTACACAACTCCCTCTTGCCAAGCTGTAAATCACTGCCCAGGGGCTGGCCCAGCCCAGAGCTGGCTGTGGAAGAAATCCCTCCTGGCAGGGATAAAGGAGCAGCCTTCCTGGAAGGAGCGAGCAGCCAACAAATGTTGTGGCTCCAGACAAAGTTCAGCCCTTGTCAATCTGCTCACTGCTGTCAGCCCTCCTGCCACCCCTTCCCCACTCTCTCCTGCCCTTCAGCCACCAGGAACTGTGTCTTTCTTCCCCAGAGTCCTCCCCAGCCTGGGTAGCAACATGCTGTATGGCAGGGCAAAGGTGGCTTCACTGCCAGGCACATTACACAGGAAGGTAATGGGCTCACTCACCAACACAGAGTTCACAAGGGACCCCAGGCACATCGCTCAGTCCTATTCCCTGCCACTACCTCCGTTATCTTCCCTAGCCCTATACAGCCCTGCTGCATATACAACTGCCCGTTACTACTAAGTTGCCTGAATCCCACTAAATGCTTGTCAAAGTGCCCAGAGAGCTGAAAGTGAGCTCCTTAAATTACATTCGTTGAAAGATCCCTGGTGCCTGTTCCTGCTTTTCGTTTTCAGCAACTCTCTGAAATCATAGTTTGTTTTACAGTGATGTTTTGTTTTTCTTTTCCTGCATCCAACCTATAAGTCATGGATGATGCATATTGAACACATTAAATGGATTTCAGCAGGGCTGCACACCATGTGTGCATAGGGCTGAGGCCTGGGAGAACGGCATTCTTGTGTTTGGTTTCTGTGCCAGGAAGCCATGCAGTGTGTTTCCCCTTTCTGCACGGCCCTGCATAGATTTCTGCAAATGTGAAAACCAAGAAAGAAGCTGCACGGAGAAGACAGCACAGCCACTAAGGACACTACCAAAGAGGAAGAATCAGAGTCTATCCGATGGGTTAAAGCAGTGCCTGGAAATCAGGACTACTTGAATCAGTGCCTGACCACAGCTGACAACAGGCAAGTCTCTTCACTGCTGTGCTTCTGCCTCCCCATCTGCAAACTGAGGAGAGTAAACAAATTCAGTGCCCTATCCTCAGGGAAAGTATATGCAGTTTGGGAACTGTTTTTTGCTCCCCTCACAGAACTGCTTCTTTGTGTACAAAGAGTTGTCATATATTCTTTAGAGATTGATTTTAATTAGGAGAAAAGTAACTCCCTCTCTTTTAGAAAAATTGGGAGTTTTGTTCTTATTATATATTTATGACTCTGCACCCAATATTTTTTTTTAAAGTCCTCTGCCTTTCCAATTTTGCTATTAATATGTCATAAGAAAATCAGGGAACGTGTCCAAATTCCAATTCATGAGAATGGAATTAATATCTCCATTAAAATGAAAAAGGGGGAGTAGTGGGGGAAATCTCGGAAGCCCTGGCGGGTGGTAATAGCTGGACTCAGCTCTTCCATCCTGGTGACTCATTCTGGGAATGGATAGTGCCTCTGTTGTCTTCAGATATTTAACACCTCCCTAACAAGATTTAGCATCAGCTGGGATGTGTGAACAAATAATATTAAGCAACTTGAGACTTCCTATAACATCTGTGTCTAAACCATGTTAGGGCCCAATCCTGTCAGAGGCGGGTGGGAGCTGGAGAGGAGATGCATCAGGCTTTTTCTTATTAATACCAGCAGCTGAGCTACAAGCCATCCCTTCCAGATTATGCCTCTGAAGATGTAAAGAAGAAAACAAGGTTCAGAAGACAGCACCTTGCCAAAATGAAAGATATTTTAGGAAGGTATGTCTGACTTCATTTGGATTACGTGTAAATTTAAGTTACTGAGAGAAAATGGGGACCATTTGTTTAAAGCTCAAATCCTGCCTGGCCTTTACTAGGTTATGTTTCAAGCATCCTATTTTGCCTAATCTCTACATCTCGCTCCATCACCTTAATCCAACTTCCCCAGGAGAGCTCTCCACAGCCCTACCCAACAGTTGGACTTGTGACCAAAAACATCAGTCCTGGAGAACTGACCTGAAAACCTGTCAAGAGTTGAGCACAAGCAGAGATTGAGATACCCCTAAACTGTGTGGTTTCAAGCATCTGAAGCAGAGTAGGTGTCAGAAAATTGAGTTCAGATGAAACCCTTCTCTCAGACCTTTGACTTCAACCTTTGAGGGAGCCCCACAGGCTGGGTTTGGGCTGTGGGTTCCAAAAATCTAATTCCAAAATCTCAGTTTGTTCTTGAGACTGACCTATCATGGCCCTGTGATAGTTCAAATTGACAGCAGTTCCAAGTCAACTGTGTCAACACAGAAATCCCAAATTCAAAAGTACATGGGTGGGGCAGGGTAGAGAAAAGTACTGACTACTTTTAATCAAAAGTTTCAACAGCCTTTCCCTAGATATGATGAGTTTCCAGATTTGGAGAGCATAGAAGCAATCCAGAATTTATATGTAGGTAATAAAATGGTTCTGAAGATTAGCTGTTGATTGAGAAAACTCAAGGAGTCTATAACAAAAACATAATGAAAGCAGTGTGGTTTCCTGACATTTCCAGCATGCTGTAATTCTTTCTCTGTAATT